>JAANSN010002035.1:0-27343 GCA_036850665.1 Dicranocentrus wangi | reverse complement strand
AGTTCGTTTTCCAGATTCTACAAATTTATAGGGAAGCCAAAAGGTGCGTCGAGTTCCACTTTGATTTGTGTTTCAACGAGGATTTTATTTTTAATGGAATTTTGCGGTTTGAATTGCAGATGACGGGTTTGTGTATCGGCGGCGGCAGGTTGATCGGGCATTCAATTTTTGGAAAGGCGCACAGTAGTAGTGGTGGTGTTTTTGTGGAGGGAAAAAAGGGTTGGTGGATAGTATTATTATACTCCCTCCAACTCCACTTTTCATCCCTTGCAGCATCCATAAAAGTTTTCTTTTTCCCCAGCCCCGTTAAGGTTACAACTTTACTTACTGGTGGAGAGTTGGAAGAGTTGTGGAACGGGAATCATAATGATTACAATCGGGCTCATAAAAAAGTCCACAGTGTCATGCTCCCTGGATATCATCAGAAGGAGAAGAAGAAGAGAGGAGCCCCGAGTCCGGGGATCTTTGTCGAGTCAGCATCAATACGTACGTACGTACGCGGCGGACACGAAGACAAGTCAGTATATATATCCTAGTAAAAATCGCTCAAGATCTCTTGCATACATTACACACAGGATACTACATTTCAAGTACAATATGCAGAACAATGTCAGACGAGTAGTTCGACGATGATGATGGGAGGAATGATGATGATGATGATGACGACGACGATGATGGCGATATTGATACTGAAATGATCATGATTACACCTATCTCCAGGCACTAACCTAACGACTCGGATAGTGTCTTGGAAAATAAAAGTAAAAAAGAAGAAAAAAGGACGACGACGAGCAGCTAGAGATCCAGCTTTCTACCTTATTTCTCTCTGCTGGAGAAGGAGGAAGAATCACATTAAGAAGAAGAGAAGAAAAAAAAAGTCGACAAGAGACTTTGAAAGTTTATTTGGTAAGTGTACAAATGTTATGGGCCAAGAGGTTTTCCACCAAAAGAAGAAAAAAAAACTCTCTCTCTCTNAAGTGTACAAATGTTATGGGCCAAGAGGTTTTCCACTAAAAGAAGAAAAAAAACTCTCTCTCTCTCCTTATTTCCCTACCAGAAAAAAATTGTTTGGTTCATTATGGACTCTCTAACAACCTAAAACGATGCAATCCGCCTTATGATATAGGGTTGAATCGTTTTCCTTGAATCGTTGTGGACGTGTACTATATAACATGTTTCTCCATAAGGATAATATATATTTTTTGTGTTACCTTCGTTCGTTGCTCATCTAACTTCTTCGTTTTTTTCCCTATTTTTTCCCTTCTCAAATTGGAGGGAGAAGGAATATGGATAGATTTTTTTTCTCTTCTTCTTGTGTTCCGATATTGTATATATATTCTCCCAGCAGCAGCAGCAGCTCCGTCCGTGTGTGTGTCTAGAGCATAAGAGACAAGTGTAGTAGTAGTACGCTGACGCACAATCCGTTAGCAGAGACAGGAAGAGGAGAGAATTGCTGCCACGACCGACCGACGGTGGATGTGGATGTATATAAAAGCTGTCGTAAATATGGAGGGTATATATGGGTATGGAGGAGTATGGATGGGGGAAGAAGAAAAAAGGCAGTTGAGGTTGAGCTGCTGCTGGGGGATCGCTCGTCGAGCTGCTGGGATATTACTTTTCGCGAAACTCGCCTCCAACCCACAGTTCTCTTGTGATGGGAAGAGTGTGCAGACACGCCACACGGCAACTCTAGTCCGTCCGTCGCTCAGGGAGGAATGGAGGAGGAGGAAGAAGATGGTTAGGTGGTGAAGAAAAATTCTTTTTTTCCCCTTTTGGTGGTGGTATGGTGGGTGACGACTAGGGGCAGAAGAGAAAATGTACAAAGTGTCAGAGTTTTTTGATTGCAAATCGTTTCCCTTCCTACTTTTCTCCTTGGTTATACATACTTCACATATTTTTCCTGGAGGAGTGAGCCCTTTTTATTCAGCGAGACTCTGGTGGAGAGATAGAGTGAAAGGGTAAGAAGAGCTTGATATATATTTTTTTTTTGTTTTCAAGATGCAAAATTTTTTTGGTAAAGTAACGGGGGAAAAGAGGATTCTCTCTCTTATTTTGAAAAGAAAAAAAATCCCTAGTGGTGGTAGAGTTTTGAAGAGTAATAGAGGAGAAGATTGCCCGCTCTCCTCTCCTCTCAGTCCGTTTTAAGTCGTACTATATTCTAATGCTCTTTGAAAGGAGGAAAAGAAGGAGCCTAGACAGCTCTTGCATTTTATCTCCAAAGACAAAGAGACAGTCATTGCATTTTCATTTTGGAAAACATTCTTTCTGTCTCCTCTCCTCTCTCCTCTTCACTCCTCCTCGGTGATGGTTACAAAAACAGTGGTGGTCTGTTTTTCTCTGAGGTTTTACTTATATATATATTATATATGCACACCAGCCGAGCATTATTAGGCCCTTTTTCCCTTTTTGTGGCCGCACTTGTCTCCCATTAGAGCATACCTCGAAGTTTTCTTCTCTCTCTTTTCCTCCTTTGTGAAACGACGACGACAATTTTCCCCGTATTATTATTCATCTGGCAATATATCCCTGTCTGCTGGGTGGAAAAGAGAAAGAAAAAAAACTTTTTCCTCCTCTTGTGCTCTATATATATACGGTTACGGTAGGGTTCCATCTTGAAGGTTTATCGTTTGACATGAGCCCCTCTCTTCTCTCTCAACCAAGACAAGAGTCTCTTGACTTTTGAAAAATCTTGTATGAAGACGCACAGGCCATGGTCGAGTCGTGACTTGGCGGTGGCAGACGCGGTCGTGGTGGTGGTGATCGTCGTCGTCGTTGTGGTGGTGAATGGCAAATATGGGGACTTTAAGTCTTGACCAAAAATGTAAGTAAGTAAGTATACACCCTGTGCCACTTTCACAGTTGGCAAAAAGTTTAAAAAAGAAGACACACCCTCGACGAAACTGCAACCATATTACCGTTTTTTAAAAAAGGGGAGTTTAGTTTGTTGCCACTTTTATAAGAGAAAAAGAGCCCTTGGAACGTTTTTATTCTGGGTTTTTACGGCGAAAAGAAGATGGACTGGGGCAACTGGGGCAATGAGAACGTTTTTTTGCAAAACTGGATGAGAGTAGTTGAACTGTGGGTTTCTTCTCACAGGTTGTCTCTCTCCATGTGTCCACATTTTGAAGGGACAAGTTGATAAGATAATGACTAAAATATCTCTTTGAATTTGTCAACAGGGAGAGGTATATAGTCTCTGGAGAAAAAAATGCACCGTTTTTCTTGGGAAACCTCCTCCTCCTCAGTTATATTCCCGAGGAAAAAAGTGAGGTGGTCGACGGAGGGAGAAAAAGGGGAAGTGGATGGACTACTAGGAAAAAGAAGAAGAATATCTTCCTCACAATTAACGACAATGGATCCTCCCAGTGGGACACAAAGGAGGTAAGTAAGGAAAGAGAAAAAAACGAGTCGTTTTTCTCCAGTTCCCTAATGCCTTTTTTTTATCTTAACTAGTCCCATCTGTGTGTTCCTACTTATTGGACTGTAGACAATGGCTTTGAATTAGCTTTATTAATTATGCAATCCCATTCGTGACCAAACAGTTTTTTTCCTGGGCAAAAGAAAGAAAAAAAGAAGGGAAAATGGGGAGGATAGGGCAAGCATGCATAATGCACCCCAACCTCACAAACATCATGAATGCACCTGATACATTTAAAAAGGGATTCCATTAGGAACGAACCAACTATCTTTTGTTTTTGAGAATAGTAAAAAAGAAAGAAAAGGAAAAGAAAAACGGAATATTTTTTTTTATCCATGCTGAGAACATCTCGTTTTCCTTCTTCACCTTTTTAGGCTCAAAAGTGGTCTCTTTTGGCTCATTTGCCCGTTTAGTGTAGAGACCGTTGCGTTGTTGGAGTTGGAGGGTGCACCAAGCAGGCAAGCAACAACGACGACTCCAAATGCATTACACTTTCCAAAACTGGAAAATGAAGTTGGGGCAGGCAGGCAGTACGTAAAAAACCCTTATTATTTTCGTGTACTCCATAAGCCAGAGTCCAGTCCAGTCCAGCCAACCAATGTTTTCTATCCTGATGAAAGTGGAGATTCTCCCTTTTTCCTTTTGGAGTAGTTGTACTTGAGTCGTCGTTAATGGTGGTGCACTTAAACTTCCAGTGTATATGGACTCTGGTAATAACGCTGACTGAAACCAGCTGCTGAGTATATAGTATTTTCTTGTCCAGACATGAAAAATCTAAAAGAAAAATAACATTTTCCCCATGCCCTATAGAATATCTAACCATTTTTTCTCTTCTTCTTTTGTACTTTCCTACAATAACAACAATGGAGCTAGGAAATAATAATAGAAGCATGGGCTGCTGCTGGTTAGTGCTGGCTGGTATGGTGTGCTGGTGTTGTACAGTGTACTCGGAAGGAAATTCTATATTGTAGTCACCCTTCTCCTTCCCTTGTTGATACACTTGTTTACTACACGCTTTCTAAATGCTTTATGGTTTGTTGCCGTTTCCTCTATCGGTATTTTACCAAAAGCCATAACAATGACAAGCCAGGGGAAAAAAGAGAGTACTGCTGGAGCTGGAGATGGTCTTCTTATTGCTCCACCATCCAGCTAGAGTGGGTAACGAGTAAGGAGGGAGTACAACAAAAAATACAAGTACATTTTTGTAAATTTTTATCACCACCACCACCACCACTACCACCGTGCTGATCACGGGGTCCCGCTTAAAGAGTGCGAGAGAGGAGGATATATTATATTGCTTGCAAGTTAAAAGCTTTTCTTGTAACGAGGATAATCCGAGAAATTGTGACTCCTACTCACGGAATATTATATGAACACGCCGACCGACCGAACCGGGGCGCGGGGTTCACACGACATTCATCTCGGGTCTAAAAAAGATTCATTGAGCCGGAGGTAAAACTAAAACTGCTGCTGGAAAAGGGAAAAGGGGAATAATTTTAGGTAGACTTCTTTTTTCCCCTTCTTTTTCTTTTTTTCCACATAAATGTAAGGTGAGTGGGGAAAGAGAATGTATGGCAAATTACAAAAATATATATAGTGCATTCCTTGTCCCACTCATTTTTACGAAACATCCGACAAGCTCATCTAACTCATCCGAGAGCATTACACAAAGGAAGACACGGGAACAAACTTTTCTGGAGAGGAAAGGAAAAAGAAACACAACCAGCTTCCAGACATCTTTTCTTCTTATTTTTTTTTCATATACATATGCCTCTCGACGACTTTTTCGCTCGATGGAAGTTGGAAATGGAGGAGGCAAAAGGAGGATTTCACGCGGGACGTTTCTGTGGATCTGTCTTTTTCCGCTTTGCTGCCGGTGAATTTTTAGAACTCGCCAGTAAAGTGGAAAGGACTGATTCCCTGGGAAGCTAATCGACTTTAACCTCTTCGCCCGGATTGAAGAGGATGCCACCTTAAATTTCACTTTCCCAGACAAAATAAAATATACGTACACACAGATATATACTCAAAGGACTTTTGGCCGCCTTGGTTGGAGAGGAGAAGAGAAGAGAATGGAGTGTAAACATGCACAACAGACACAGACAAAAAGTTGGAGAGATGGAGATTGGGACGACGACGACCTAGTTGGATTTGGAATGGAATGGAAAATCCCTTTTCAAAACACACAACTACTCCTCCTCGGAGATGAGATGAAAGTGAGTCGTGGACCATATTATACCTATATCCAGATGGTATGTCGAAAATTTAAACAAAAAAATGTAAGCTTTTTGCTCTGCTTTTCTTTCTCTTACCTTCCGCTTTTTTTAGCATATAGATTTCCCATTAATCGACAATTTACACAGATTGAATTAGAAAAAATAGTTGCATAAACATGCCTCTTCAAAAAGCTGAGAATAACTAGAAACTTTTTTTTCTCAAAAATAAGAAGAAAAAAAGTTTCTCGTTGGGACACTTTTTTTTCAAGTCCGCTCCGCTCTGCTGTTGCTATTTTGTTTTCCAAAGTTCACGGGGGAAACAAGGGAGGAAAAAAGTTAAGGTACTTGTTTTTTATAGAGTCCTTCTTTTCCTACTACTCCTCCAACTCTCATATCTTATTTTGGAGGAAACAGCCGGGCAAAAAAAAATCTTTTCGAGTAGAATATCCTGTCACTTGATTACCACCCAAAATACCGGAGAAAATACCCAAAATTTTCGGGGAAAACTCGTACTTATTTTTCAATACGAAAAAAAGTGAAAGTTGGGATAGGGTTGAAAAAGGGTTAGAAAAAAAAGAATCCCAAGACATGTTCTTCTTCTTCTTCTTCTTTTTTATGGCTTGATTCCCGTCGTACACGTATTTCCTGGTGATTTTAGGCATTCCGAGTATTTGGATTACTACATTTTTTCCCAGCTTCTTTCTTTCTTTCCTTCTTTCTCCCAATATGCTTCTCTCTTTTTTTTACTACCCTAAAGCGAGTCAAACTTTCCCGTTATGCTCCCAACTACACACACACACACAATTCAATCGACATTTTTTCCCTTTGTACTTTCTTTTCTTCTTTTGATTTCCCCCTCTGAAAAAAAAAGTTGGGGATTGGGATAGCTCTCTCTGTCTCTGTATATGTATAATATGACTATGCAAAAAGGATGATGTCTCGAGTTGGGTATGCATGGGTGCATGCATCCGTGGAAATCCCATGCATCTCGCCCAGCCTCTCTCTCTCTCTCTCTCTCTCTCTCACTTCTCCCAGAGCAGATGTATTCATCTGAGAAAGACTTTCAACTTCAGTCGTTCCACTTTATTCCTATTTTTCACTTTTCTTCCATTCCTCTTTCCACCACCACTCTCCCTGTCCCCAAAAATAACTGGGAATGTAGTAGTATATGGATTTCACTCGTATTTTGTTGCCTCTTGTTCGTAAACTTTTTTTAAAAATGTGAGGTGGATGTTGATACATATATGAAGAGAAGAAATTTAAGTGGGATGCTTTGGAAATCGTCTCGTCGTGACTTTCCACTCACAATTTCCCACGAAAGAAAAAAATAAATAAAACGGGAGTATAAAAAAATCCAAGGGTTCCAATACGTATTTCTCTCTCTCTCTCTCTCTCTCAATGTGTCACCATTTAAGGAATGGAATTGCAAAGTTTTTCGGGAAAAGGTAGTGCAGTTGACAGTTTAAGTGAAACTTTGTGAATATTTAAGATTTTTGGGGAAAAGGTTTTGGGAAATGCGTGGCTGAGGAAGATTCAAATGGGAGGAGAGTGAGGGATTTTATATTTTTTTTTCAAATTTTGTGTTTGATTTTGGCGATGATGTTGTATTTTCTTAATGCACGGTGATATTACCATTAACAGGTCCGCGTCTTGTAATGTCACAAAAAGAAATTAGCAAATGGTTGAATTCGAAAGGTTTCCAAGCTAATCAATCCCCTCCACCTCGCCGCCGTCCCACCACTCGAACACTACTCCACCTTTCTACTCCCTCTGTCATTTCCACTTCCATAGCTTTTCCATCGATTCCCACATAATTCCTTTTATCGATTTCCCCTCCAAGAATCAATCCTCTCCTCCTCCTCCTCCTTCACCCACGTGCCACTTTTCCTCCCCCCTCCGCGTTTTAACTCTTTTGTCTGAAAATTAAACTGGGAGTAGTACTACTTTTACTTGTTAGCAGTATCAGTAGTTCTAAATCAATAGCAGGTTGGAAGAGAGAGAAGGATCGGCAAGATCCCTTTCGTTTTCATTTCTTCAACTTTCATTCATTCACGCTCATTCACTGACTACTGACACAGGCAGACAGCAGCACCGCATGTGGAACAACTCAACCCAACAGCCCAAAATTCCATCTGACACCCATCTTCCCACTTCCTCTTCAGGTATTTCCACTTTGTTATCCTTCTTCCGAGTTACTTAAAAAAAGAAAGAGAGAGAGAGAAAGAAAACCTGTAATCATGCAACATGCACACACACACACACTCTCTCCCTCTCTCTGCATGGTCTTTTTTACTCTAAACCAGATTGGATCTAAAAATACACTATAAATATATAAATATACAGTATCACTATCTCTGTATTTTTCAAACTTTCATGTTGGAAACCATTTTACCTCCAATGAAGTTGAAGTACCTAAGATTGTAAACTACTTTAGATTCTCGATAAAAACCGAGAAGCCCTGCTCACCCTGTAATAGAATAAGTAGGAGGTTTTCTCTCTCTCTCTCTATCCCCCGAAAGTTGTTTAGTTGTGTACAAGTTTTCCAGCTGCCAAAATATTTTTTTTTCAACATTGAGCCACCCGAAAAAAAAACCTTCACATGTATAATGTACTACCGGTGGTGGCAGCGGCGGTGGTGGGTGCGTTTTTTTGAGTCTGTTGTGAATTTCCCACGAACGAATACACCATCACCCTGTCAATTCGCTCTGTATCCAACATATAAACCCTCTCTCTCTCTCTCACACACAACTTTTGATATTATTTCTCGTGTAAAAATCCCGATTTATTTTTTCTCAAGTTTTTTCCCTTACCACGCTATATCATACTCTCACTCTCCCTGTGTGTGTATATAAACATATTTTATGCCAAGTGCATAATAAGGTATAATATGGAGCCAGTTTTCCACTTTTCACGGAAAAAAGCTGGGCCATGTGATCGATCGTCTTTTTTTCGTCTGGTGATGGTGGTGGCGGTGGTGGTGGTACGTACGGTTCGCTCGGTCGTATCGTATACCTGCCCATTCTGACAATGATAATGGCTCGATATATCTATATACAATGCACACCGTACAAAGGTTGGTGAGCTAGACACACACACACACACAAAATAACTCCCTCTTTTTGCATTTCTAATAATCGGAGCAGCAAGGTGTCTCGAATGCATATTACAAGTACGTTATTTCACAATTTCGTCCTCTTCCTCTTCTTGCTTCCATTCCCGTTCGTCTTATTAGAGCCACCTCCGCGCTCCGTCATAGCGGGAACTATTGGGGAAAACGAAGGAAAGGAGGAGGAGGAGGAGGGGGACAGTCGTCTTAACACTTTTTTCGTCGTCTTCGTCTTCTTCTTGTCCCTATTATTTCGTAAGTGGAAACCCACTTATTTTCCCTCCTACTACCTATAATCACCAATCCAATACCATTTTCCCCCCATCGACAAGGCTTCAACGTTTTTTTTGGCCCATTTCCGCTTCCCCGCCGCTTATATGGCGAAGATGAGATGAAGAAGAAAAAAAAATGTCAGAGTTTACTTTTCCCCTTTTCTCTCTCTCTCTCTCTCTCTCTCATGCCCCGCACAACTCCCACTGTATCGCTCACTCTTGTTCTTCTTCCATCTTTATTTATTTTTTGGGAGAGGGAAAAAAATGGACAGGATAATGGGCCCCGTGGTTTGCTTTCCTATGACCACTCTTATATATCATCAGCGAGAGTGAGTGTAGTGGCGAGGGATGGTCTGGACATCTCGATTTACAGAAGAAGTAAAAACGAAGAAAAAGAAAATATCGATACCAAAACACAATATTATCTACACACTCTCTCTCTCTCTTCTCTTCTGTATACACTTTTTTCTGCCACAGCTGCCATTCCACCAGGGAATCTGTTTTTTTTCCTTCTCTCTCTCTTCATATATAGGCGATTTGAGGGGATAGCCCATTTCATTCCGTAATGTGTGTACGGAACGAGCCAATCGGCAATCTACTTGACGAATCCGCTCTATTTTCCAGAGAGAAAGCTCCTTTTCTGAGGCAACTGGACCATATATATACTCACAGTCTCTCTCTCGGTTTTCTCTTCTTTTTTTATCGATACCGGCTCTGATCTCTGCACTCTCTGATATTTAAGATATTATGTAATATACTGCTGGGCTATATATGCTATACAGCTCTCAACACACCAATTCCGCTACTCTCTGCTTGACCCAAGATCTATTTCGCTCGCTTTCCCTTGAATTACTCCAACTTTCTCAGATTCTCATCGTCACTCAAAGAGGGACGGGAAAAGGTAAACTTTTATTTTTGGAGAGAGAGAGAGAGAGAGAGAGAGAGACGGAGAGGGAAAGCAGTGTGGCAAAAATCAACAACAACCTTTTTTCCACCCTTCCTCCACGATATATATATATTTACGTTTTTTCCCCTACACTGATTGTGTGTACTATCGCTCAGGTCACTTTATTGGTTGATCTAGTGGTAGTTGATGGGGAAATGTGTGGAGGGATTCATTTTCTTCCTTTTTCTTTCTTCTCTCTTTTCTCTTGTCTCATTCATTCCCCCTTTACGTTTCTTTCACAGAGAGAGGCTCATTTTCTGGCTGCGACGAGTGTTGTTTTTTTTTTCGAGAAAAGCCAAGGAAGGCTCTCGTCGTTTATACATCCTTGGATACAATATAGTGTGTTGTGCTGGAGAGTTCCCTCCAATTTTCGGCTGGTGACTTCACTCACTTCACTCTCTCAGTCAGAGCATATGAGAGTGAATACCCTTTTTCTCATTATTTTCTGGAACTATACTGGTCGAACGAAACCGGAGCTGGAGGCGGTTGCAAAAGTCTCTCCTCTCCTCATCCTCATTTTCCTCCACCTATTTTTTTTTCTTTTGTAATAATACGCGACGCAGCCTTGTGAATTGTGTGACTTTCTATCTTGATTCCGCAGCTTTGACCACATCCGAAAAAATGAATGTCTCTCTGTTTATCCAAGCCTGGAACTCATCCGAAAAGAAAAAATAAAAAAGTTTATCCGTATAGGTATCCGCAAACACACGTGTGTGTGTGGTCACCACCAAAAATCCTCCTTTTCCTCTTTTGTTCCTTAAGGCTTTTGAATCGCATTGTGTGTCTGTGTACCAACCAACCCAGAAAAAAAAGTGAAATCACTTGCTCGTCCATTCCGGCTTTTTTTCTTCAAGATTTACACAAACGCAAACTTTTTTTTCTGTGTACCCAAGAAGGACAAATAACCGAGGTAGAAGAGGGATATATATGGATGCTCCCTCTGAAAAAGCAACATGGTCCAAAATGAAAGTGTAATGCAATCCTCAAAGGATTCCTCCTCACCTTTTGTTTCCTCTCTCTCTCTCTCTGTTTTTTTTTCAACTTTTGTTCGTGAGTCCAAGTTTATCTGGAAAAATATAGGAACCTCCCGCGAGCTGACCAATATCCTCATAATATATCTCAAATAAATAAAAAAAAAGAAAAGAAAAAGATACATTTCGTTTGTGTGCAAGAGAGTCCATTTTTTTCCGCAATAATATCTTTGGAACACGCAATTCGGCTAAATCCATAATGTGTCTTTTTTCTTTTTGTCTTATATTTTGCTTGCTCTCTCGGACCTGAAGCCCCCGTTCATAAAAATTTCACCAATATTTTATCTCCTCGGACAAAAATTTCCTCTTAAATCATCTCCCTCCTGATCGTCGTCCTATCCTCTTAAATCCTGTTGGTTTTACACACACTCTGACTCAGACTCACCTCAACCAGCCAACCAACCAACTTTCCCTTTTGTCGCACTTTGTGCTCAAAAATTGTGGTGATAAAAATGAGTTGAGTAGAAAGAGAGAAGAAGGGGGGAAATTTTTTTCCCTTGTCTCAACTTTTCTCCTTCTTTCAGGGAAAATCTATATTCTGGTTGTTATCAATAGAGATATCACATCACCAAAAAAAGTGAATCAGCTCAAGCTCCACACTTTTGCAGACTTTTTATTTCCCTTGTTCAAAGGCTCGTTTTCAAAAATCGTTCCATCCCATAACTCAAACGGGGGACGTGTGTGTGGAAGAGCAGCTCCTGATACAATCCGGACGACGGACGACGATGCGGAATTAAATTGAAAAAGTGTGTTGTTACTTATCATCAGGGTGAGTGGTTGTCGGCTTAGAGAGAGAGAGAGAGAGAGAAAGATAGGTCGACGAATTCTATACTGTATGTTCACCCGTTGTTGCATATGCATCCGGACTCTGGTAACATTTAGGCGGAAACGAATGCCATGTTTCTCAACACCACCACTCTGCCATTCTTTTGGGCGTACGGACGGGACTATGTGAAAAGGGGGAAAGTGTCCGACTGGTCCTAAAAAGTCAGGAGTGTGTGGCGAAAAAAATCAAGAAAAATTCCAGGATTTTTTTTTCTGGGTATACCAAAAAGGGTCAGAGAGAGAGAGAGGGAGAGAGACAGGAAAAAGACAAACGAGCTCGAGTTTACGGTCCGCTGATATCTATTAGGGGGAGAAGAGGTGGTTGGTTTGAAATTGAAGGTGGTTTGGAGACAGGAGGAATTTGCCGGGAGTGCTGGGTTTTCTTGGGAGTGCTAATAAATCAAAAGTGAAATATTATGCATATTTCAAATTCATATTTTTTTACCAAGGGAAAATTGGCATTCTAGCGAAGATGGGGGGAACAAAAGGGATGAGTGTGCGGTTCTTATAAGGGCTCATGTATCATCCCGATTTGAAAGGGATTTTTTGGGAGCACATGAATGAATTTTAGAATTGCACCATGGGATGATTTAAGGGAGGGAGTTATCATTGGAGAGAGAGATTCAATTTTTTTGTAAATGTATCTGTAGAACTTAAGCGTTCATTTTATTTTATTTTAATATACGGATAGTATAACGTTCCGTAGGTCAAAATTATTTGGGTAAATGAGACGGTCATAGACAGGTTTAGTGTTACAAATCATTTATTCCCATCTCATACGATCACGATCGTCAGAGCCCCACTGATGCGAAACTCATTTCAGCAGCAAATTCCCCCTCCCTTTATTCCACCCAAACGCTCTAGGTGTCAGCCTGAAAGGAGGCTTTTGTTAATTAAAGGTTTTCAACTTGAAAGAGACGATCATCATCATCATATCACAGCTCCATGACTTTGCTTCCCATTCAACTAGTCAAAAGTCACAAATCCTTAAGAAAACCGATAATAGTTGCTATCAGGCTGGAACTAGGCGCTCTCTGGCTCTGGCTCCGGCTCCGCTCAAAAGGAGAAATTAAAGGGAGTAAATATTGAGCCGTGTGTGTGGTAGTGGTTCATATCCAGATCAGCCAGCCATCCACCTCACCTCCGCGCCTTTTCCACCTAGCTGGGGCTCACTCATCCACAAAGGATTTTCTTTCCCGATTTCCCTCTCAAATATATATTTCCACTGATTACATCCCCAACAAAATGTGGTTTTGAGTGGGCTCCACACTCCCGGAAAATATTTTCCACTTTCGTTCCTTTCGATGTGAGATGAACCACCACCTCCTTTTTTCCCTGTCTGCAGTCTGCACAGCACAAGTTTTATATATAGTTTTGTATCAGAAACACATAACAAGTTTCAGTTGGATGCACGGCGACGATATCGACGGCAGGCAGCGGCCACGGCGAACTCCAACACTCCTCCAAGTTGGGACTCTAAGGACGACACGGTTCCAAAACTCGCAACTACTCGCTCGTCGTAGTGGTGGTGGTGGTGGTGAGAGCGGCAATCAGTTTCCAATTAGTTTCCTGATCAATGAAATTACTTTCCGCTGTGTTCATCACAAATCTATTCTCATTTTCCGAGCCCCTATTGTGTGCTCCTCTCATAGACTTGAGTCATCCTGCTGGGAAGGATTTTCCACTTGGCTAAAATCATATTGCCATCCTCTTTCTCTCTCTCTCTCTCTTCCTCTCTCTCTCTTCCTCTCTCTCACTCTTCAAATGAGTCCGAAACACGGTGGTTCTGGTGCTGGTGCAGGTAAGTCTGATATATATTACCCATAAACAGGATGATTACCGGAATTACTGGGAGTGCAGAGGAGCAAGAGCAGAGCAGGAGGAGGATAGCAGCTTGACTTGACTATTGTTCTCTGTACCATTTTTTTATTATTGGAATGTAAATCAATTCCGAGCTGGTTTCCTCTCGTTATATGATCATAACATTTTTCAGAGATTTATTTCCAATAAAAAGTGAATGAATGAATGAATGTGGAAGAGCCGAGGAAAGAAGTTGGCGCCTTTTATTTCCATATAAAAAAATAATAATATCCCGGTGGAGCATCATCCCCATCATCATTCACCATCACCGGTGAGAAGCTCATGGGTCGGTGAACTGAACGCATATAATTTGCAGACTTTTCTTGTTCCCATTTTAATGGCTTCCTTCGATTTTCTCCTCCGCTCCGTATCCTCCTCGTCGACGTCCTGGAATGAGAAAAAGGTAAGTGGACTTTAATTGCCAGAGATCACGTAACTCATATCCTCCTCCTCTCACTTACTCGATCTCCGTCTCTCAACTGAAGCCTGATGGCAATAAGCTTTAAAAATTATGGCAGCCCCAAAAAAATTGATATATACATTCTGCGAGAGGACTCATTCTTCTTCTTTTTCATATAAAAACGATGAGTTTTCGCCGTTGGGGTAATTTTCATCAGTCATCATCATTCCCATACACGCTCCCTCGTTGAAATATCATGATGATGCATTCGCCATTCCTGAGATACAAACACGAGGCTTCTTCTTCTCTGATTTGCACATGGCGGTTGCAATATATATATATACGTATGCAAATTGCAACTCATAATATTACACACACCCATTTCCCCCATAAAAATAACATCTTCCAAGGGAGGAAGGATGATGATGCACAAGAAAAAGTTAATCTCCAAAACATGCACAACTGTCCATTTTCTCATCATATGATAAAGTTCCGTTCGTTCGTGAGCTAATCGACAAATATGCTGCTGCGTGACCGCTCATCACCCCATTCCCTTCTTTTTTTTCTTCCTTTGGCTTCCGGGAGCCAATCCATCTTACAGAATCACTAAATAAACATAAACAAATCTAAAGAGAAGCCCACACACATGGAGCCCATCATCATCATCGCATATATAGCGATAAAAAAGAAAAGTTTTTTTCAAGAAATAGTTGTATTTTTTTACAAAAAATCCCCTGTTGTACTACCACACACACACACGTTATCCGAGAGTGCACCCCTTAAGAATCCCAACATTTTTTTTGTGTGAATTTGAACCAGAAACCGCTACAATTTACCACAAAACAAGCTCGTCTTCTCACCATTTTTCTCTTTCACCCAGGATATATTATGTGTGTGTGTGTGTGTGTGTGGTGTGGTGTGAGTTGAGTAGGTACGCCGTGCTCATTCCCAGATGTCGAGATCTTTGTGGAGATTCCAGACGTTGCATTGCATTCCATTTGCCACCATAAAACAGATTTTATGTTCGGCCGAGATAGTCGAAATTCAAAGGCTTTCCACAAAGCGGGTTTCATTCAGCTGGCTCTCTTTGTATAATAATACTATTCAACCTGCCACTTTCCCTCCAGAGAAGAAGAAAACGGAGAGGGAGAGTGAAGAAGAGGGACTTTATGCGAAAAGCAAAAAAAAAACTGCGATGAAGCACACAACACACACACACCAGCCAGATGAGAAGAGAAGAGAAGCTGTCTCAAAATGAAAAGCCTTTTCCATTCCCAGCCAACCACACAAACATACACACACTATATATACGACTGACTGAATGAAGAAGGAAAGGAGAGAGAGAGAAAAAAAATGCATATACAACTTTTAATAATAGATGGTGGTTGCACTTAACCCAAAAATAAAAAAGTGTATACTCAATTTAGCAATAGTTAATGAAACTTTTATTTCTCTTGTCTGCTGACTGCTCCCCTTTTACTCATTCCTTCCCAGCCAGTTTTCCTCGGGATCGTTATTTCTTATTCCACAACCTCCTCCTCCCCGACTTTTAACAAGGAAAGAAGAGGAGAAAAATTTACCGTTTTCCCCTCACCTTCTTCTCTGGGTGTGTGGGAGAACGTGTGGAGAAAAAAAAGAGAGATTCTCAACCAGATCCGTAATCATCATCATCATCATCATCATCTTCGACTCCCAAAACCCAACCCAACTTTTATCATTTTCGTGGCTCAAATCCATTAGCGTAAACGGGTAACGGGTTGAAAAAAATCGAAAAATGTAACATGATCCAGAAGAACTAACAAGAACAACACTTTCCCTATTTGCTATATTATAAAAAATATAAAATAATAAAAACTATAAAAAATGCAAAAAAAAAATTCACACTAGTTAGCAGTTTTTTACATTAGGAATGAAACGAGTTGTAGTATAGTTCTATATGTTGCACACTTAATTCCTCCATTTTTTGTGTGTCTTCCTCCTCCTCCTCCTCCTCCTCGTCTTTCACATTTTTTGAAAGGAGAACTCCTTTAGAAAAACTCGTTCTCTCTCTCTCTCTCTCCTATTTTGGCTTGTCAAGTGAAAGAGATTGGAATGGAAAATGACGAATATTATTGTTACACAGGCAGCAGGCAGGCTCTCTCATTTCTTCCACTATATGCCTGGTTGGCTGGTGACTTTCGCCTCGCATTGTAAATCAAAAGGGAACAGGAGGAATTTCCATCAAAAAGCTGAAACATTTTCGGGTATAATACATCACACCAGCAAGCAAGCAAGGAGAGAGGCTGAGGCAGAGGGAGAAGAGTGGAATTTCACAAAATTGGGAGCCTCTATTTAAAGAACATTCTCCGAAGACGTAATAACAAAGAGGCTGAAATATAATAGGGAGAAAAAGAGAAAAGAGTGAAAGAAATGTGACAAGAGGAGCTGTCACAGAGGAACAAGTAGAAGACGACGACGACGAGAACGACGACGGAGAAAGCTACTTCATAAAAAGGGCTCTTTGGATTTCTCTTCTTAGAAGCATATTGTTGAGGGGACTATATACTGCTGGCTGGGGAATGGGGAAAGAAGAGTGTGGATGGGATAGACTCCAGTTTCGAGCAACCACCATCCACCACCACCACTCGTTTACATATTAACAAAGAGTAACTAAAAAATAAAGTGTACAATTGGAGACGGGATTTTTAAAACATTGTCCAGAAAACACAGAGGAGAACATACAGGATTTCCCCACAAAAAAATTTGCATTTTGTCCAAACAAGATTCGTCGTCGTCGTCGTCATTCTTCATTTCACCACGATTTTATTATCATCTCCACATAATATAATAAAATTCTCTTGTTCAAATATTATTTCTTTCTTGTATCCACTATCCACCCTTCTCCTGCTAGTCGTCGACTTCAGCAGAAATTTTAATGGCAAAGTGATGAAAGGTTTGGGATGAGTTATGATCCATGTGTGGGATTTTTACTACATTCTTCCTTCTCTCTCCCTCAGCTCACTGGAATCTCGTCGTATCGTTTACTCCAAACTACTCCAAAACTTGTCTGTATACTTCCGGACTAAATCGTTCCTCATCTTTAGTCACCACCACCACGAACGAACGAACGAAACGAGCATATGGTTTAAAGAAATCTTCTCTTTTTTTTCCTGTACGGTATCATCATCACAGGAAAAGTGTTCTTCCGTCTCCTCGGGACGCAAAATCTGCAAGAAAAAAAACACGACTACTATATACTTTTTTAACGGAGGACGGAGAGAGATTACACCTCCTTTCGCAAACAGGACTTCCTTGAAAAAAAAGAAGGTTTCCAAAGAAAAAAAGCCGACGTGTGCTACTGGGAAACCCGGGGTTTTCCCTCACAGATTTTTCTTTCAAGAGTTGAATGCAAAATCTGCGCTAACACAAACTCTTCTTCTTCTTCTTCTTCCATCCTCCTCCGCTCCTCCTTGTCTTAAAGTCTTGTTTGAGTTTCCAATTGTGAGATAGTCCATTCACTTTGAAATTGCTTCCAGATAGATAGAAAAGGAGCTTTAAACAGGGCGGCTTTTTATCCGGAATCCACAAGGGAATTCTTAATAAGAGGCTTAAAACCAAAAGAAAAACTAGTCAAAAGCATATTCAAGTTTTTGGTAACGGAGTAGTACAGAGTTCCCTCTCTCTCTCTCTCTGTTCAAAAAACTTTTTTCTTCTTCGGGTATGGTTTAATACACACCAGACCAGCTTTTGTTATGCATAGAGCCCTGTTACGGTGGAGGAGCACAGTGTTGAAATAACAGAGAGAGAGAGAGAGAAAAGAGGGAAACTTGTCGTCCTTTTCCTTTTTGACTTTGTTCTCAAAAACACCTTCACCAACTCGAAAAAGTGGGAGACAACATGATGATAATGGTAAAGAGGAGTTGGTAGTATATAGTCGGACGGAAACCCGAGTTTCTTTTTGTCGGAAACACACACACAAAAATAATCGAAAAAGGAGCACTGGAGCGCTCTGAGGAAATTTTTTTAACAAGGTCGGTAAAAAAACAGCAGCAGAGACAGAGACAAACACATTATTTCTCTCCTCCTAATTCCTCAATTATATTTACCCTCTGCTGAGACCCAAAATTACAGAGTAATTTTCTTTGAAAAAAATAAATAAAGTCCTTTGTGAAAATGTGGGATTAATCAGGAGGAAATCCGGCTAGAAAACATATTATTCCCTAGCAGAGGAGGACGAGGATGAGGAAGCGATGATGCCTTGAGGGCGAGGGGTAGTAAAATTCACAATATTTTGGAGTTCATTCCAGCGTACCAATATATATATTTCCCAAAAAGACTGAAAATCAACATCAACACTGAAATACCATGAGTTTTTGAATGAAAACCGGGTGAAAAATACAAAAATGTACGCGCTTGGAGTGGGTAGAAACACTTTTGCTCCTTTTTTCAACACGCAGTCATGCATCACTTGAGCTGAATGCAACACGTTCGAGTTTGAATTCGCTGGCGTGTCATAAGCATTCAATTTGTGCTTGCGTCATCCCGTAAAAACTTTTTTTTGGAAAGTTTAGGCGCAATCATTTTCATTTCGAGTTTTTTTTTCTCGAGTCATCAAAATGGGAAAATGAAATGTAGCTCGTGTGTACTGCACTCCATACAAATATGCATACATATGCCCATTCAGTCCGGGTGAGAATGATCCTAATGACAACATCCGAACGGGGAGTAAATGGGAGAAGGAATGATTATGAAAATGGAGTAGAATATTGTGTGTTTTGTGTTATAGCATCATCATGTTCATTTCCAAACTCAAATATAACTTGTGTACTGCTTGCTGCTGCTGCATATTGTTGGTGGAGGTGGTGGTTGTTGGTTGGTTGGTTGAGGGAGGAAAAAGGACTGTGTGGAATTTTGTGGAATTAATGTAGTCACTCATCCACTCCAGCACAGCAGCTATACAACAGCTCCAGAAAATTTTCCCATGTTTCGTTTCTTTTCACTCCGGGATATATATTTTCTGGTTTTGTGTTTTGTGCGCCGGGGAAATGAGTGACTGGAGAAAATGAAGTGAAATTTAATGAAATGAGTGTGTTTTCTTCTCGGTGTAAAACCTCGAAAATCCTGTAGCCCAAACACGAAAGCCCGGCCACGGCGCTGCCGGTTTCGGGTTGATGGACAGGGAAAAGGGTGAATGGTGAATACAGAGTATTAAATATTTTATTAAAAACGAGGTTTCCACTCCCGCCCGACTACTCCGTCCGTACTTACTCTGCCTTGTTGGAGGAAAATTAGACAGAGTGAAGAATTAGGGAAAAAATGCCCAGTTTCCCCACTTTAACGGCAATATATAATACCAGTAAAATTGAAGGATTTTGGAATATTTTGGGAGGTGTGTAGAGGGAGGGAAGGAGGGAGAGATAGGTTGTTGCTGTATTGACTAGGTTGGATGGAGACAAGAAAGGACAGAAATAGCATCAGAGCAGAGCATAGCAGACTGGATATTGGATGACAGCTTGAAAACTCCATTCTCGCTCACACAAAGTGTCACAACTTGTTTGCAAGTTGGAGCCATTGGAGAATGGTGTCATTGGGAGTGATACAGGCCCACTTAAAATATTATACACATCTTTGTGCTTTCACAAAACTCATTGCCAATTTGGAGGAGAGATCATTAGACACACACACACTTTCATTGTGACTGGGACTACTGACTACTACTACTCCTCTAGTTTTGCAGGTATTTTCTCTTTCCATCGTTCATCGTCAGCCGAGGACTCCCCCAGAAATTTCCCCGAAAAAGGGAAAATGTATAGAAGTTATTATTAGATGTTGCCCAGGGTGGTGATTAGCACACATCAGAGTCCCTAATGAAGACATGGATTTTTTTTTCTCTCTGTGTGTATCATACATACAACTTGAGGACAATGAGCTGTGTAATGATGACAGCAGAGCGTATGTCACTCCGACATCATCATCATTTATCATCGGTATCATGGTGCTCATTAGAGAAACGACGGCATTGTATCGCTCAGAGAGACTTTGGCATTGAGTTTCGAAAATCCGATTGTTTATATAAACATAAGGAGCAACGCGGGAGGACGTGTTTTCTAGCTCTTGGAAACAGTATCGAGCAGAAAGAAGCAGAGAACTGGTGAAAGCTGGAATCCTGAAACTTTTTAAATAAAAAAAATTAACATCCATACAAAGGCTGTTTTTCTTCATAGCATCCTCAACAAAAAGTGATCCTTGACGGGCTGGATCAAATCGGGGAAAAATAATTAGATGCAAAGTGACGTGAATAGGTATTTTCAAATCCGTATAAANCCTTGACGGGCTGGATCAAATCGGGGAAAAATAATTAGATGCAAAGTGACGTGAATAGGTATTTTCAAATCCGCATAAAAATGTATGCAACATGGCGAGCCGAATACCAAATTTTTTTTCTACAACAACACATTCCAGCATGTTCCACAGGTTGGAAATGTAGTCAAAAAATGGGGGAAAACTCATGGATAATAATTAGCCTCACAACCTGTGCCTGTGTTGTTTCATCATTCCATCCTAAATCCAGAATCCCTTCTTTTTCTTCTTCTTCTTCTTCGTCTTGAGGATATCTCCAAAATGTGAAATGTGGGAATTCAAGAGGAGAAGAAGAAGAAAAATGCAAGGAAGATAAGGTAGCTGTTTACGCCAAAAAGTTTTTGCCCTGTCATGTATCGTATCGTCTCGCATCTTCTCAGCTTTACTTTTTTTCCTATTATTACCCGAATACATTATGCAACAGCATGAATTCAATCCTGTATTTCCGAATCTCCCAAATACCCCATTTCCCTCGTGTTTCGTGGGCAAATAAGGACAAATAATGCAAGTGGTGGGTTATGCATAATCTAGAGAGAGAGAGAGAGAGAGAAAAGAGAGAGCTGTAACTTTGGCCAAAAATAATATGTTTGCATTGCATTGTGTACGTACGTACATATAGGCTTGGAGGAGGAAGGAGGAGAAGAAGTATATAGGAACAAGGGATAGGACAGGGAAAAGGATTTCCCGGCTCATTTCATAACACCACTAGTTTTTTTTTCTTCCTTCTTTTCTCTCCTCTCTCTCTCGGTGGTGGTGAAGAAGGCGAAGAAAATAATGGAGTTCTCAATTCCCCATTTGTTTGATGTTTCCCCACAAAATACATTTTTATCAGTGGAGAAGAAAATTCCCTCTCAATTCCCAGCCACGTCCTCTTCCCATCCCCCTCCCTCCCTCCACACACTACTCCTCTGATAGCGTTATAGCCGTTGTGTCATGGTGGCGGTGGTGGTGGTGTTGGTAGTGGTAATAATGTAGAACCACACACATCCATTTTTAGTTGATATGTATTTGTTTTGGATTACGTGAATTCCGAAGGAGCTGTTTTTTGCGACATTTGTGGAATGCCAAAAGAGTGGTGTTGTGTGTGTTTGCTTGCTGAGAGAGGAGGAAGGAGGGCTTCAAGCTTTCCCGTCTTGAGGAAAACAGACGTTTCAACTGCTCCGAAATTATGGGTTACATACAACACCAACACCACCACCACCACCAGTCGAATCCAGCTCCTCCGCACAATCTATCTATATATCCTAAAAATATATTATCCAAGTGAGCAGCAGTATGTAGTCGTAGTGGCATGGCAGTTTGTGGAGGTTGGAGGATGGAGGGGAAAAAATGAATTTCGGTCGGTTGCCTTTTCACACAGACTAGTTGGTGGACTAGTCACTTTAGCCCAACAACCCATTCCATTCCTCCGTTCCGTCGTCGTTTCGCTGAATAAGTTGAATACCGGGTTTTGTGTAGATGGAGTCATCCAAGCAGTGCAAATATAAACATAGGTAATCCGATGCCCAACCAAACCAACTATGGACGGAACGTAGGGAAAAGGCCGAAAAAAGGAGCTTTACTTTATTTACTTTCATGAAGGGAGAGAGAGAGAGAGATATGCTTCGGTCTGTATGGCTGTATTAGGGGATGAGTCAATTCGCAAGAAGAAGAGAGAGAGAAAAAAAATTGGAGTTTATGGAGGCACCCTTGTCAGTTTGTGATTGAATGAGTGGTGTGGTTGGTTGGTGTTGGTGGGTCCATGTAGCGAGCAAAATAATATGTTGAAGCCAGAATGGAAGAATGGACGGATATAAAAGTGGATGATGTGTGTAGGGATCCATGTTTTCTGCCAATTTGCAGTAGATGCATATCGTTATGAATAATATGATGAGCGGCGGTGGCGGCAACGGCTTGTTTGCATTCTCGGTGTGGGTTTTCTCTATTTTCGTGGAAAATCAATACAGCTAACACTTATTTTCCTCCTCCTAATTCGATTCCACACTTTTTTGGAATTTGAGGTGGCTACTCGACCATATCTCTCTAGCTAGTCATCATTTTGAGCTAACGTCCATTCCATCCACATCCTCAACTCATTTGAATTATTTTTTAAAACTCGTCTCATTCGAAACTCTGAAAAACTGCTTATTTCGGGGGGCGATGAATGACTTTCGAAAAAAACTCCATTTTCCCATCTTCCTCCTTCCATCTGGCATTTTAGCGACTCACTCACCAGGGACACGATGAATGAACAATCAAACACAAAAAAATATATAAACTCCACCTCGGGAGGAGGACGAGGTATTCTCCAAGGAGTTGAGTTATTACATGTCCGCGTACACCATATTATACACCCATCTTAAGACACTTTTCTTCTTCATGTCTCATGTCTGCTATACGCACATTTCTTCCAAAAACGGGCTACTGCAATATGCCTTTATACCGGAAAAACTTTTTTTATGTAACTGCTTTTTTACTCCAAAAATTCATTTATAGTTTGCCATCAAGAAACTCTAGAGTTTTTAATACCTTCAAAAAAGCATAAATGACGGAGCAGAAGAAAATATGCACGTGGGAATAATTTTTTCTTTTCCTCTTCAAAATTTTCCTTCGTCTTTCTCTCTTTTTTTTGGGTATATAAGCATTCTAAAAAGAATGTTTCTTTTTATTCGTCACAACTCAACATATAATATACTCTATATATATGACATTTAAACATCAGGTAAATATATTTTTAGGTCTAACAACTTTTTCTTCCATACATATGTATATATAGATATATATTTTTTGTCTTCTCTAAAAACAGACTTGGATCAAGGTAACTTTTTCCCAGAAAAGCGATGAATTTCTCACCAAAACTTATTGCATAGGTAGTATAGATTTTTAGTAGCTAGGCATACATTTTTTAAATAGATTTTTTACAGATATATTATCGTACGAAACTATACAGTTAAAGCTGCCATTTACATCAAAAAATGGTATGTATATTCGACACATAACTCTTGCACTTATTATTATTATTACACAAGATGACTCTTGCCGGGAAAAAGAAGGGAAGAAGATTTTTCCTCCCATAAAGCATTTAAGTTGACACTGTATCAACAACTTGCATCTTGAGGGTTTTTGACTTTAACACTCGTTTTATTCCCATATTTTACAGTACATTAAACCAACGAGAGAGAGAGATACAGATCTCTCCCATCCAGAAACAGTTAGAGTTGGAGAAGTATAGTAGTATAGCAGTAGTAGCAACAGCATAATATAGCATATTATATAGCAGCCCAGTGTGTGTCGAGTTCAACTCTTCTCTCCTCTCTCTCCATTTCCCGTCGTTTCGTTTCCCATGCTGGTTTTTCTACCGTTTTGTAACGGTTTATTAGGTCTCGAATCGTAAAAAATGGGCAAATTCTATATTTCCCATTTCCCCCCTTATTAAATACAACTACACTACTCTCAAACAAAAATCGGATATACAGTAGTAAGTAAGTAAGTAGTACTTTTTTTTAGAGAAAGATTCTTCTTTTTTGTAAATTTAGAACGTATGTCATAAATAAACAACTTTATTACGCATATTATCCCTGCAGACAGCTAGACAGGAATGCTTTTCCAAAACTGACATTACTTGATGAAGTTCCATGTAGCACACAGAACACACACCACTCCCATTCCCATTCGCATATTTCGCATAATAACACCAACACCTCGAACTTGTTTTCCCCTGTCTGTCACTAGCAGAGGAGCAAGCAGAGTCGACGGGAACAGACAACAGGACACAAAAATCTGTCTTCTTGATCACCTTCATGAAATGTTTTAAGTTGAGAGTATATAAGCTCTTTCCGCGGCGGAAGGCAGAAATGATACACACGAACGTAGGTACATAAAGTAGAATTCTAGGGGAATATATATTACCTTTTTTACCTACCTATGTATAGTTTTCTTTCTACATTTCAAAACTTGCATTACTTTTTATCAGTCCATTAAAAGGTAAAAGTACACGACAACCGACACATCATATGTATTATTACGACACTCACATTATATATTGTACGATAATTTTTTTTTGTCTCGTTCACTTTATTTGGTAAAATGAGAATTACTTACACTCATGATACAAGCTTGATCTCTACTCTACCTTTTTTGTAATAACATCGTTAGCCATGTCTACACAAGTCTATAAATATGAAGTAGTGGAGTGGAGTGGAGAGAGAAACAAAGCAAAACTCTTACATTTTTTATTTT
This sequence comes from Dicranocentrus wangi, assembly GCA_036850665.1. Classification (NCBI taxonomy): domain Eukaryota; kingdom Metazoa; phylum Arthropoda; class Collembola; order Entomobryomorpha; family Entomobryidae; genus Dicranocentrus; species Dicranocentrus wangi. The sequence continues at coordinate 2,712 of JAANSN010002035.1, read as the reverse complement.
ATTATTATGTTATACACCTTCAGCTTCAGTCAGGATATTATTTTGATATATATAACTTTTTTCTTTTCAAAAATCTATTCGTTTTTTTGTCTACCATGCAGTGAGTGAGTGATTGTCACGTGGTGTGTGGAAACGGGAACGAACGATGAACGAACGAACCTTGCCTACAAAATTTTCCACGGGACTGGACACGTATAACATAAATTAGAAGAGAGAAGGGAAAAAGTTTTGAAATCAGAATAATTAGCAAAAATGTGATGAGGCTTCTGTAACTGGGCTCTCCCTCTCTCTCTCTCTTCTCAAAAAAGTCATTAAAATCCGGAATGAGAAATCTTACAAGTTTGATTGCTAATTTGTGAAAAAGTTTTTATTATTTTTTTTTTTTCAACCCTCCAAGCTTCCATTCCCCTCCCCCCTTTTTCTTGCTAAAAAAACAATTCCCGAAACTTGTATTCTTTTCTCAGGTGGATCTGGGAAGGGGCCTGCTCTGCTGTGTGAAGTGAAACCGTACAAAAACAAATTCAAGTGATATTTGCCCAAAAGTTAATTGCAACTCTATTCTCTCAAGAAGAAGAAGAAGAATTTGTCCGTAAAGAGAAAAAGCCAATTGCCAGATTTTTTTCTCTCCTCCAATAAGTCTACAAAACTCAGTCATCCATCCATTCCTCCAATAATGGGGTAAATAATGGGGTCCAGGCAAAATTGTATTTTTTCCAATTTCCTATATATATTCTCCTTGCAACAGCATTAAAAGCGAGTTTTTTGTGTCTTCAAGAAAACAATAGAGTTGAGTTGATACCTTGTTTTTCTTGTTCTTTTCCCAATAAACTACTACTACTACTACTAATTTGGTGACTTAATTAAAAAATGCTATTCTTGATGTACCTCCTCCCCTGTAATTAGTTTTATTTTCTTGAGGATGGAGAACCTCCCCACCCCCACCCAAAAAAGGGGGAGGAGGGTTATCCTTGGAACAAAAAAACACGGCATGTATTTCCCTTAAATAACAGGTATAAAACTGGTTGTTCGGTGGTAACTCAAAAAACAATGACATGACACGACACGACACGACATCATGCACACAAGTTCAACATGTTGAAATCAAATAGATAAGTAACTACACTACACCTGCTCCGCAAGCCACCCACCCATGCACGCCACGCCACACTTTATAAGTGACTCTTAAAATACACCCATAATCATCCTCTCTAATGAACTGTACTTTTCCTCAGTCATTTTTTTCCTTCCTCCTCACCTGCACGCATTGCCCTCCATAATAATTGCATAATTGTACTAAAAAAATTACTCCCATCGCCATCATCACCGATAAAATTCTTTTCCTCCTCACGTGAAAGCACTCATCGACCGTGACTCAAGGTTTAGGTTGGGTTTTGGGTTGTTTTCGGGTTGGATTGCTTGTGATGCGTACTAATTAAATTCCCGGCAGCAGCGATTCAGTTATTTTCTCTCTCTTCCCTTCACTTACTGATTTCCGACTTGGTGTCAAACTGCGTCCTCACAAAGTAAGTTGTTAGCGTCCCCTTCCCCTTGACATACGTGGGGCCGCGACATTCCAACTCGTAGCCTGCCTCGGTCAGCAAATTCGCCGTTTCTTCAGTGACCTGGAAGAAGAAGAAGAAGAAAAAAATGCAAGAAAATATATATAAAAACACGATCCACTCACTACCACTAACCACCACCACATCTATAATTCCTCCTCCTTTTTGCAGAGCTACCGTACCGCGCTAGCATATAACCCGTCGTGTGGTAGTGTGTATAGGGCCCAGGTGGCAACCTCTGTCGATTGCCTTCCCAATTCCCCATATTTTCTCAGAGGGTGAAGGAAAGAGAGAGAGAGAGAGAGAGTCGGAACAAGAAAAAGAAATAATATTATTTGAACCGTTTGCAACTAGTAATGTTTCCTTCAATAACTAATAGACTATGTTCAAAGCACTTTTTTTCTCCTTCTTTCTTTCTTTCCTTTTTGCTTTCTCCGGTTGGATAATATATCTCGACAGAGAAAAGAGAGCCCAATCAATTTTTTCCCCTTTTTCTTCCTCCTCCACTCTCTCTCTCTCTTCCCTCTCCTCCTGGAACAGTGGGTAATGAAAAAGCAAGCCTGAATAAATAACTTTTTGTTGAACAAAGTTCACTCATGTATAACACAAAAGGGGCTACTAAGAAAAAAGAGAGTGAACTTTTTTTTCTATTGCTTTTTCCTCCTTCTTCTTCTTCTTCTTTCTTACAAAATGCACTTTACTATATCCTAAAGTACACACCTACCACATAACAATAAAACATCTTTATATTTTTTTAGATTCATATTCATATTGATGGCGTTATGGGTTCCTCGATTATTCCAACGGAGGAAAGGAGTAGGAGTAGAGGAGCTCTTTCGAAGAAGAAGAGGGAAAAAATTACGTATTGCAAGTACAAATGGATTACAGGAGTAGCAAGGAGCAGTAGCAGTAGGAGCGGCAGCCTGTTCGTTGATTCAGCAAAGTTTATCCTGACGATGAAAAGCCAGGAAACTACGGAAATATGATGGATCGGCACTTTTCCAACGAAAATATTCATGCTTTTTTACAACCCTCTTTGGAAAAAAGGGGAAAAATTATGTTATGAAGAAAATCAGAGGAGGACGACATGGGAAATTGAATGGGGTTAAAATATTATGTAAGTTGCTTAACCCAATCAAAACTTGACATTCTT
>JAANSN010002034.1:0-26035 GCA_036850665.1 Dicranocentrus wangi | reverse complement strand
TATATATATATATATATATATATATATGTACCTATAACATACAATTAAGGGTGGATTTCAAATGTGGATGATGATTTGTGCTTTTTATGAAATTGTATATGTAGGTCATTATTTACACGTTACGAGACATGTTTCATGTCGGCCAATGCGTTGTCGTTAAAGTCAAGGATGTGAAGCGCTCTGACAAGACCAAAGTTATATTGTCAATGAACCCCCAGGACCTGTACGATAATTACAGCACAACTGTTCTGAAAGAAGATCTTGTAAGTGTGGTTGAAAAAAAAATGTGGTTATTGGCTAGGAGGAAGACTACAACTAAACTTGGGTATATTTCAATTTGTTTCAATTTAAGGTTATGATTGCTGCAGTTTCAAGTGAGGAAGATCATGGGTACGTCATGGATGTTGGGATAAATGGGGCACGGTGTTTTCTTCCCAAAGATGATGCGCAAAAGTTTGTCACAAGAGCTAATCGTAATCAACCATTAGGTAGGTTATTGTCTGAAATGAACAATGAGTCTTGTCATGAATATGTATTAGTTCTTGTGGTAATAATTAATAATAATTAAAACTACACTTTACGCTTTTAATATTGGTGTAGGAATTGGACAGTTGGTTTACTGTAAAATCAAAAAGATACACTTTCACCGTCTTATTGCCAACATAACCCTCACGTCCGTGCCGAAAGTTGTTCAGTCGAAGAAAATGGATGAAATCGGGTTAAATTATGCTACACTGATGCCAGGAATGTTGGCGGATGCAATTGTTATGGAGGTAATGTTTATATGCCAAATGAATAAGTATATAAATATATTTTTTTAGATAGCATTTAGATGCTGACAAATAATTGAATTACTTTTTTGTGTCCACATTTAGACCCATAAAACCGGAATCATGGCCCACTGCTTGGACTTAAATGCTTTGATTCATCAAGATTACATGAAGGATGACTGGGCCATGCCGGAATCGCTTGAAGTTGGCTCTACCATTCCTGCTCGAGTATTGTATACGTTACCCAACTTAACAACACCATACCTGACTTTGCAGTCGAACGTGATGCCGTTTGCTTTGCTTGGAGACCGAACTGACAGAAATAAACTAGGAGCTAAGATTAAAGTTCGAATTGTCCGAACTGAAAAACGTGGACTTATCGTTCGATTTGATGATGGAAACAAAGGGATTGTTCCATTGAACCATATTGGAAATGATTCCCTCTTGACGGAAGAAGATATATCGAAAAAGTACAAAAATGGCTCTGAGCACGATTGTCGCGTGCTTCACTACTGTCCCATGGAACGGTCTTATTTGTGCTCTTTTAGAAAGTAAGAAATGAGTAATCATGATGAACCTTATAATCAGACGTAAAAACTCGCATTGTACATAAATAGATACAGATTTTAAACAGAACCAATTTGTTGCTTCTTGCCGTAGGGATAATTTGGAAAGCGATGCAGTGCATATTGAACAGGCTACTCCAGGAAAGCTTGTCACTTGCACTCTTCTTCGATGGAACAAAGGAGGCGTCATTGTTCAATTCGGGTCAGGGATGCATGGTTACATACCAAATAGTTTGTTTAAAGCAACCCTTGTCAAGGAGGACGCCAAGGAGAAGTTAATCAATAAGGAAATGAAGGCTCGTATATTTGAAAGGAATGCCAGCATGCAGAAAATTATTCTTACTACCCGAAAAGAGTTTGTGAGAAGCAGTGGCGCTGTTATAAATTCCGTCAAGGAAGCAACGGTAGGAATGACGGGGGATGCAATCATCAAGTTCTTGGGCAACTCTGGAGCATTTGTGCGCACGATTGGAGGGACTGAAGGCTTTATCCCTAAATCAAAGCTAACCAAGGTTCGTCTGTCGGACTTTAAAGAAGCTTTCCACATTGGACAATCAATTCAGTACAAAGTGCTAGAGGCAGATAAGGGAAAGAATCGTTTAATAATGTCCGCTATCACTGAGGACGATGATGCTACCAGTAGCGAAAAGGAGGCTGCTAGTGCTAATCAAACCAATAAGAAGCAACAGAAGAGAAAAGTCAACGTAGAGGAGGGTGAGGGTGGCGACGAAACCGAGCCTAAGAAAAAGCGAATACGACGAAGGAGAAGGAAGAATAAATCCAAGACTGAAGATATAGAGCTCAAGACGGAAATTAAATCAGAATCGGACTCAGAACCTGAGATTGAAAGTGCCCAGGTTAAGGCCCCTGTCAAGCAGAAATCTGTTTCAAATGAGGAAGATCGACCAACCCTCAAGTTACCTGAACGTGCCAACTTCTGGGATGCGACTGAGATTAAAGAGGAATCTGAAACTGAATCAGACTCTGGTGACGAATCTAGCCAACAAACTAAAAAGCAGAAAAAGGTACGGTTATCTGTATTCTGATGACATTATAATTATTTGTCGAGTTTTCACCATGAATTTTAACCATTGATGTTAAATTGTGCATGTATTTTTGCTCTTACAGAAGAAAACCAAAGAGGTCATCGTGTCCAAAAATAAGCAAAACGGATCTCCACTCGTCACCTCCGAATCTCTGGAAATGGCTGAAAAGTTTGAAAACGGAGTCATTAGTTCTCCCAACGATCCGACGTATTGGATCAAATTGATGACACACTATAATTCCGTATGTCTGCGAAATACTTAACTAACATTAGTGATAAGATACTGTAAAGTTTGTTATATTGAAAGCACATGGTTTGGTCTCGTCAATCATGTAGGTTGGAAATATTGAGAAAGCAAGAGGTGTTGCAAAACAAGGTTTAGACACGCTCAACTTTCGGGACGAGAAAGGAAAATTGAAAATTTGGGGAGCGCTATTCCAATTGGAAATTAAGTATGGAACTGAGGTAATAATCTGGGGAAATAATAATTACCGGCTAAGCCGTTGTGTCAGGTTCATACATTACATCCAAGACGTAATTTATTAACCCTGTTGATTTTGCCTTTTCAGGATACCGTTAAGAAGACGTTTGCCGATGCTCTACAACGGACTGATCAACTTGAATGTTTGAAATTAATGGCCCTTGTGTATGACAAAGCGGATCGGTTTAGAGTAAGTGGATAACTAAAAAGTATTTCAAAGATTATCATTATGCGATTATTGATGGATTTGCATTTGTATACCAGGATGCTGAAAGAACATATCGACAACTAACCAAGCAGTTCAGATTGGAGCCAGATGCATGGATTCGGTTTGGAACATTTTATTATCAGCGGGAGAAAGCCGATTTGGGTCGTGATATATTGAATGAAGCTCTTCCAATTGTTGCTGCTTCAAAACGTTAGTGTGAAGCACAGAATGAACCTGCCAACTATATCAACTTACATAATAATTATGTTCCCGAAAAATGTGTAATAATTAATTACTGATCATTTTCTTGAATAGAGGTTCTTCTGATCACAAAGTTTGCCTTATTGGAATTACACCATGGAGAACAGGCAAGAGGAGAATCCATGTTAGATCGTGTATTATCACAGTATCCCCAGCGTTGTGACCTTTGGATGTTGTATGTTAACTCGTTGATTAAGTTAAACGATTTTGATAAAGCAAGGTATAGAAAGATTATATACTCCATATGTATTTCGTTCGATGTCGTCAAATTCGTCCATGTTGAAAAATTGTACTAAACGCCAGGGGTTTTTTTTTGTTTCTCTAGGAGTGTGTTTCATCGTGCGTTGGATATTTCATGGAATCCACGGAAGGTCAAACCACTGCTGAAACGTTTTCAAGAATTCGAATCAGCCCATGGAACCGAAAGTACGCAAGCCGAATTCCAAAACATTGCCCTCAAAGCGCTTAATATTCAGTCTGATGAGTGATTTCCGACGAGGTTATGTGGTTGAACTATATGTAGCGTTAGTTTTTAAAGTTATCCTAAGTATTGTTGTAATGTTTTGTTATAAAAGATTCAGAAACGTATGATTTGTGAACTTGTATATTATGCATGTAGTCTATTACTGTGTAGGTATAGTCAAGATTCATGATGACGGTTTGTATTTTATGACTCTGCGAAACTAATTTTTATTAAATAAATGCAAAATTATTACTTTTCGACAGTATTCTAATGACTTTTTCAACGTTATTGACTTGACCTGGCCCTGCGCCACTCACTGCATATTGAATTTGCATCAAGCAAAGCATTTTATTCTCAATTGGAACAATATTATTATGTCATACTGGCAAACATACACCACCGCCCAAGTATAATAACTGCGAAGAGTTCAGAGACCTTCGCTCATCATGATGAACTCTATCCCAATTAAAATTCTTGGCAGCGTTGAATCTACATCACCACTGCCACTTCATTTTGATGCAATTAATTCACGGGAATTCGAAATGGACAAATTCCTATGGCAAAGTCATCTTACAACTTTATTGCTCCTGAGTGCTTTTTGTGTTTTACTTGTGTCACCCTAAAACAAACACGATAATGGTTGATAATATATTGCATTTACATTCCAACAGGCTAATGAATGCATTCATTTCAAAACCTGAAGTCTGTCTGTATATTCAACCCCAACTGGCATTCGTTGTATGTAGAGAGGAAGCATATGAATGAAACATATTATGTCCCTGGTGCTTTTAAAACAAGAGATAACATCATTCCATTCGCCAAACTACTAATCAACATTCGGACTATTACCAAAAAGTTATTTTCAGAAGTTAAATTTGCAGGGAAACTTACATGACGGGAAACTGTTGATAAATGTTTATATAAAAATCTTGGTACGCTAAACAGAGGGATTTTTTTACAAGGGAGTCTAGAGGGAAAGCTGCGGAGGCCGAGGCCATGTTCGTGCTTTCTCATGAAATTTTTTTCCATACACTTGCGCTATGCCAATCTACTTCTTACTTGAATTTAACAATTAGTTGAATTGAAAGAGGTGTTTAGGTTGCATTTTTTTCCTTTGAGATGTCAGCGTGTTGAACAATAATTAGACGTTTCATTCATGTCCCTAGTTGGGGCGACCTGATATAATCTTGAATCCTATTTTAGCTACCCAAAAATCCTAACGCAGTTGCAGTTTCATCATTTTTTTTTGCATTTATGTACTATCTTTCTTTCATACAGTCGGCGTCGTCAAGTCATGCCATTTAAAGGTGTTGATAGCATTACCTGACCCTATCACAAGACAAATTGGCCAAATCTGAAAGAAACCACGGATTTCCCTGCTGAAAAGGAGCCGACGTTAAAACCCAATTATGGAACAAAAAAACACTTCATCCTCACATCTATAATGAACAAAGGAATCCACTCAAGAAGCACAAATTCTCACTTGATGAAATTATGAATACATTATTGTAAAAGCGCAGCCCCACTAATACTCCTTCCCTTTTCAATCTCCTACAATTTCTCCCCATAAAAACTTAAAGCTCGCAGACTAAACTTTTTTTTTCACCTTGTCTTTTCACACATGAAATCCAGAATAGGTAGTAGGTACGTTTACCATGTGTACCTGTTTGTCTTCCTCCTACAAACCGAGAAGTTTTTTGTAAGTTTCAAAGGGAGCAGAGCTCTGGCGATGCTGAATCTCCTTCCTTGCTGAAGTGGAAGTGGAGCTTGTTAGGGAAGGATGTTTGCTCAGGATTGTAAAACAAAACAATGTAGTCGTTAGCCGGCAAGTGAGCACGTTTATGAATAATGCATAATATTGACGAGAAAAAGCCCATGCAGAGAGATTTGTAAAATATGCATTCAAGATGATAACAATCATGATGATGATGCATCGATGCATTTTTTTGCCTAACAGCTCTCCCCATTTCCATATTCATATGCATGGCACCACCATGGCAGTCCATGCCTCCCAAGACCAACCTCGTGTACATAATAAACTCAAACAATCTTCACAATTGTGCATGTATGAACGACCTTATATAATATATATACATGAACAATGTGATGTGTTGATATGATTAGGTATTGAGAAATATGCATTACTACCAGGATTGCTTTTTTCAGATCTTGACTCGAAATGAAGTGCTAGTTTACTGCTCCGTTTCCCCCCAAAATGTCGATCTTCCCTCATCTCCCTCCTTCCTATCTCTCCTCCTCCTCCTTGACTCATAGCCACCGAGACAGTAAAAATGTAAGTTGGACGGAGATATGGAAGGGAAGAGAAGGGTTGGTGGTTGCTCGACAAAAATGCCAATGTCATATTACTCCCTGAATATTATTATAATAAATGCCCCACTAGAAACTCGACTGATAACTGACATATATTGGAAAATGTTTATTCTTATGAATGGATGTTGAATTGTATTTCATTTTCATTCGGGACTAAAACTGCAGTAGTCGTCTTTTGTGTAATATAGTAGTAGTACCCCCGAGATGATGATATTGCAGTAGTGTTCGTTCGTACATTGTTGTCTAGCTCTTCCACCACCACCACTTCTTCCCCTGGTGGAGGTGGTGGTAGTGGTGGTGATAGAGATGCTAGATGCTGTTCCAAAAATTGCTGTACCGTAACCCTTTCCTTCCGTTTACGCTTCCGTCCTGTAAAATATTATTGCATACATTATGAGGGATGGAACCAGCAGCCAGAAGCAGGGAGCGGGTGAGAGTGAACTGGAAACGACTCCAGTTGACTCCTTGTTGTTTGCTGCCGCATATTTGCAACTATTAAATAGGACCAGCCATGAAAAAGAAATGTTTTCCGAAAATTTCGGCCTGGGCTGCTGGGCTAAAAAAAACGGAGCGAGAGAGGAGAGAGCAAAAGTGGGGGCTGCATTGCACACCAAATCTAATATTGTGTGCACCACAAAATGTTTTCTCCACTCCAATGGATAAAATGGGGTACCCTAGTACAAGCACAACACAACAACATCAGCATCATCATCATCATCGCCATGTACAGAGGGAAATAGGGAAAAGGGTAAGAAAATGATGATGAGTAGGGAACACCATTACATTTTAGTAATATTCCCAAGGTGGAATGCCAAATATATACATGGAAACAAATTCATAGACTCCAGGGACCAAGTTCCGCTAACAAAAGGTATGAAGTATGAAACCTTTTTAGAGTCAATGTGCACACACACACACACACACATCCTATAAAGTTGTCTTTTGCATAGAGAGAGATACGAAAAACGTATTTTCCACCCACTTCTTATCTTCTTTTTCCTGAAATTTGGATTTGGAAATCGTCTCTCTCTCCGTTCATAATAGGGTTATGATTTTGCTCGTGGTTGTCAGCACATTTCGAACCTGGCGAAAAGGAGAATGTTGTTGGTCTTTATGAACGGAAATGGATGTGTCGACCGGCGAGCTCACACGTCCACGTCCCGTTATGATTTCACCACACACACACAAAAACACAGTGCGCAATATATACACAACCCAGAGAAATTGTGGTGGAGAAAATGCGCTCCCTACCAATCCTATACAAATAATTATGTGTAATAAAAACGTCAAAGTTATTACGGGAGTGGAGCTGGGAGCGTGTTCAAATTTGAATTCATTATCGTACTTTCATTGTCGTTGGATGCCTGTTTCAAATAGGAATTTTATTAGGTTTCTTTCTTTAAATTGGCCAATTCATTCCTTCCCATTAGGACCAGGTTTTGAGGCTCGACTGACAACAACTCCGCCAGCGATGATAGAAAAAAAAGGGTTTTCAAAGGAAAATTTCGGAATCCATCGTCAGCCCACACAACAGCAGCAGGCCCGTGTGATGCTTGCTTTGACTTGGGGAAATATTCCGAAAGAAATGGTAAAGAAGAAATTATTAAAAAAAACTAACCCTATCTAGAGACCGAGAAACTTGCATATAAATAGAGTGTGGAATCTTCGACAGAATCAATTATCATACCATGTAATTTGCAGAGCAGTGAAAAGTTTTCTCGCATTTCTCCCATCACACAATACAACTCATCTCAACTTTCCGAGTGAAAGAAAAAGCTGTCATGAATTTTGATTGGGTTGTGTATGTAGTCAGCAAGGAGCTCAATCACAACACGCACTCTCTCCGTCCCCGTCCTCATCTCCTTGTTCCTCCTATCCTGGCTGGCAATATTCAACTTTTCCGAAGAGGAGGAGGTCAGAGAAGAATGTAGCGTTGTAAAAAACACAGAGAACGTGTGTGTGTGTGCAGGCAGATGGAAGATGGGATGATAATGATGGGGCGCCATCAAGCTACCCAAGAGCCGTCTCTCCAACATTCTCTCTTTTTCTTTGCACATTTCGCGTCAGACGAAGAGAAAGCCAGATAGAATGATAATGGCTACTATATTAATATTCGTTCATCCATGAAAAATTTCCTGGAAAGAGAGCACCAGGCAGGGAGCAAAAGAGCTAGTGTGTGGTCGCCATCACGACGGCCAGCCTAAAACAACTTGTGATAAACAACTCAACTAAAGATCACCATCGGAGTTGGAAATATATATCGTATATCCCCCTTAAAGAATTTTTTTAATAGTTTTCCCATATTTTATTGTATCCTACTTTTCTGCACAGAATTCCTATACATTACTGGAGAAAATAGGTTGACGTCCGTGGGTGAGCAAAGTTCATGTCGTCTCATGTCTCGTCGACACTGGACAAAAGCTTGGGATTATTTATTCATATGAAAACAGTTTACGTCTTACAAACACACAAGGCAACCTGTCCTGATTACGAGTAATTTGAGAGTGGAGGAGAACTAGCTTTTGAATACCTGGTAATAATAATTTTCATGGTGAATTCCCTGAAAATGCTGAATAATATGTCAACTCATACTCGTAGTAATTGTGGAGAAAACTGATAATATTCTTTGATGATGATCAAATTAAACACACCCCAAAAAATCCATCTTATTATAAGTCACCATTCCTTTCACTCTGTTGAAAACGACTGTAATGATTATAATTATGAGTCTTGATGGCCCATTGTCCGGGAAGATGATTTTGATGAGGAACACAGTTCAAAAGTCACCCTGGAAAAAAAGTTAATGGAGAAAGTCAGACAGAAAAACATCCCTTTTTTCTCCGTAAAACTTTTGAATGATGCTGTGCGGCTGACTGAGCCTGGTATTATGATAATAATGATTTCTCTGAAGTTGTCAGTCATTATACGTATGATTCCAGTTTATTATCTTCACTTCATCGCCAACCTTTGGAATGAATGGAAAAACAGAGGAAATCATTTTGATTAGAAACCCTTCACAACCATAAATTGCGACGAGTTGACTTCATCTTTACATTTTATCGAATCCCTTTATCTTCCTTCGCCCTCTTACACATGTCGTGTCGTTTGTCTGATACTAATGAAGATATATAAAAGGCTCTCACTAATTTTATTTACGAGAGTTGAGCTGAAATTTTCATATGAAACCTCCTGTGCGCCATTGTGAGAAATCTTTGGAAACCAGTCAAAAAGTCCAAAGCTCACTCACTATAGTTATTATTATTATTGTCGCTCCCCTGCCCTCGTCTCGTCATCATCACTGGCAGACTCTATTCAATTGGAAATTGGAAGCTTTCTCTCACATGATGTAATCTCTAGCTGTGAGTTGATGATAGTCACCCAGACAGTATTCATCGTGTCGCTCGTCGTGTGTCTTTCTTCTATATGTCTGGCCTGATATCATGATGATTTACATTTATGTATGGTGTAGTTGAAATGTAAATTTCCACTTTCCACACACAAGCCATTATCCGTGTTATATATCCCGTCAAATTGCCATCATGATGACGGTGCCTAATTTGATTTCACAAATAAAATTAATTATCCTTTGACACGTAACAGATAAGGTGAGCCATCTGTACCAAAGTTTATTCCTTTTTTCCCAAGGTTTCTCTAATCAATACGTTTGGGCCCCGTGTTCGTAATATGGCCTTAAACTTCCTACTACTTGATTGCCCCATTCGGTACACAATAATCATAAGGAAATGTCTTAATTTTATAGTTTTCCCAACATTCATTATTACCCCCAACAATATCCCTTTGACAAACGCATACTATACTATATATGGAGCTACCTATTCCAATCCCTCCTCCGCTCCGTACCTCCGTTGAAATCCCAACCCGACTCTGCCCAAATATTAAGAGGAAAAAGGTTGGACCACATAATAACTGTCAGGGATCACTAAGCTTTCATTTCGTTTTGTTTCCTCCCAGATTAGCATTCACCCGCCGCCACCACCACCACCACTCAGTCATTCATGCAGTGCGAAGGACACGGGGAAGTAGTAGGAGAGTTGAGGTTAATAAAATAATGAGGAAAAGGGTTGGTTGGTTGGTTCGTTGCTTGCCTGCCTGGCTTGAGTAAGCAATCCGCTGTTCCCGGAGACCCGGAGCTGTATTACAATTTACCACAGTAGACTTACTTACTTGCTCTAAATGGAAGGGTGAACTTTTCAGAGGAATTATAAGGAACTATGCAAAACAGGCAATAATAGCGTATATACACTCCAATTCCAGGACGGGAAAAAACAATGTATTCATTTAGGGATTGTGATTGTACGTAGTTAGTGAGGTGGAGGAGAGGTACACCTATTACGGCGACGACGGTTCGTTCTATGGTGGCGGGGTGGTGCACTCCAATCCCAACGTTCGTTCGAATGAACCCCAAAGAGAAAAGTCGTCATGGCATGGGAAAATGTACAAATGCAAATTGTCTCGTGGTAAAAGTATCACATACACACACACACACACACACGAGCTGTGTAATATACACCCACTAGCCACCACACCACCACCACCACCGTCTCATCATGGAGCAGTTGTTAAATTAAATTGCATGTGCACCTTGGCTCCCCGGTTGTATCCTGTGCTTGCCACGGAATTATAATAATGTTTCTCCAGCACAAGCTTTAACCCTTTCTTTATGGCATTTTTAGTCTTGTCATCAATTATGAATGTGTGTAATAACCACCTCGTCGTCGTCGTCCCTTACGCTACAGGGTGTGTAAACAACTCCCTGGATGTATGATCCGAACCACAAGGGAAGATTTGCTTTTTATCCCTTTTCACCCCACCACACCACACGCGTCTCTCTCTACTCTCTACTCACTCAAGAAGACTCAACCCATGAAACTTTCTACATGATACAATGATGATGATGATGCTGCCTCTCCTCTGCTCTGCCACTACGCATATTTTTGTGCTTCTCTTTGTTGGTGGTATATACACCTAGGAGGCAGGTTGAAAGCTTCCAAGTTATACTATTTTGATTGGATACATGTTGAGTTTTATAATAATAATAATATTGTCAGCGACATGGGAAAGTGAGCAGGGAACAACGCTGAGCAGCATGGCCTCCGCAACTGTTTTGCGGCCAAGATTATTCAACCCTTTAAACAGAAGAAGCCCATTTCCATTATTAATAGGGATTAAGTTTGTTTGCGCATTGGAGTAATCATTTTAAAATTTTATTGTTCATTTTAAATTGAAACCCATTTTGACCCACTTATGGTCTTCTGGTCGTTTATTATCGCGCAGCATCTGAACAAAAATATTTTCCCTCCGCGTCAGCATCCAGCAGCCTTCCAGCTTTGACTTTTACCTGGTTATATAGTTTTCGGCCAAGAATTCCATTTTTTAAAGCATTATTATTAGGCTAGCAAAAAGTCGCTCATGCTGCATCCGGGCTTAATGGAAACAGTAAAAATTAACGACTGCAAAAAAAAAATTGATACACGTAGTTGGCGTATCTGGGCTAGTCGTAGTAGTTGCCGTGCAGTTGCAATAATTTTTATAGTTGGAAGAATTCCCCCACGCTGACTTTTTTGTAGAAGCAAGGGCTGATTTCTCTCTCTCTCTCTCTCTCTCTCTCTCTCTCTGTGTGTGTGGGTAGAGATGAAACAACGACGACGATGACGACGCAGGACTGGGAAACTTTAATAGGCAATAAAATGTGGAATCTAGCTCTTGATAAAGTATTAAATATGTAGCAGTGTTTGAAGATAATAAACGTCAAATGCACTCCGCTATGCACAAAGTCTCCTCCACGCAGACAGATATTCATCTCCGTCCACATTTTATTCGCGGTCGTATCGTGGAGGAAAACCGTATCAGCATCATAATTCTGGATCTGGAATGGCATGACGTTCTTAAACTCTCCTACTAAATAATAATACATAGTGGTCTCACCCATTTTTTCTGCCCAAATGCCAAACTACCGACGACGACGACGACGACGACTAGACGAGCATTACCACATGATGGGATGACAAATACATGAAAGTTTTTATTCTATTTCGCATAGTATGTATAACTTGATTCGTTGATTTGGAATTTTGGGATATATGGGATATTATGTGCCTGCTTCACGTTTTATTGGAGGTTTTATGCTGATACTTTATGCTCCCCGTTGATTGATGGCGGACGCGGATGGACGTTTCCACCAAATTCGTAGAATGGCTTTGTCCATATAATGCTTGATATGCTTAATTTTAGATTCATAGATTCATTTGTAAAAGTAAGGAAAATCATGCAGTAAGCTTCTAATTCGATATTACGACATTTTTGAAGGATTCAATTTGGGATGACAAGAATAAGTTTCATGGAAATGAGGAGGAGTATGAGGGATAAGAGTCTGAAGAGTAATTTTGCACAAAATCATATATCTGTTTGTCGGTGGCCTTCGATATTTTGCGCATGTTCAATTGTGAGACCTTCAAAATCAAGGTAAATTATCTAGTTGTAAGACGTTTGTTTACATTGGTGTATTGTTTTCAGTGAGGTTGATTTCTCTTCAAGGGAAATTGTATAATAAATACCACCAATTGTCTACGAGTTGAATGCCAATAGGATTGAAAATATATTATATCGTTTTGATTATCTAGCTGAACATTTGTATCGCAACTTTTGTCTAAGAAACTAATCTAAAATTAAAGTTGTAGTCTGGAGTCATTAAGATAAATTGAGTACTTACCAAATCAGGCAAAATGATTGGTCCAAAAGGAATTTTAATAATTATGTTGATCCTCTTTATCTCCCAAGGTAAGCCTTTTTAGCGCCCAGTTTAACAAAACTATAAGTATTGATTTTGTCAATTTTTTTTTGCTTATATCAGTGGAGACAAGACCAAATCCTGGAGCAGAAATGGAGTCAAGCACAGCACAACATGGTAACGTCGATTCCAGACCTAACGCAACTCAGACAACAACTGGAAGCGGAGCTAACTCTCCGCATTCACAAAAGGTATCATCGGACTCGGAGTATAAGCCACCAAGAACCTTCAACTCTGACTCAGCTCCCAACGCCCCTAAAAATCAAAGGAACTACCCAATAGTAGCCACCAGAGGATCAACCATGCAAGCGGTCAACGTTGCAAATCAGTTGCCAAAAACGGTTCTCTCTGTATCTGACTACAGTGAGTTCATTACCCAGCTCAAGAAGGTAACAAACTTTTGGTGAAGCCCAGCATTCTGATGTTATCAACAACTTATATTAATTATATGATAAGATTGTTACTTCCACAATATTTACAGGCTATCCTATCAGGTAGAAAGAGACTCTCCGCCGCAGAGTTTATCCAGTCTAAGATGAGGAATAATGGGCCATTACAACCTATAGGTCAACTTCCTTCGAGATCACGGGCAGCTTTGAAGTCAAGCTTAGTTCCAATGAGTATTCCCTCACCCTCAATTGAGAAAGCAGCAGTAGGATCAGCAATGCATAAGAGCACACCAACCTCAACACCAACCCGGAGGTTAACATTGCAAGAGGAACGCGAAAGGGTCAAGGTGCAGCTGAATATGTCACGAGCTCATTGCCCTTCTCTTGAAGAGTTCATTGGCGAACAGAAACAGGTGTGGAGACAATTGAAGGCTGCCGATGGGGTCAGTAGAGGCTTTAATCTAATAATCGAGGCTGCCACGGACTCTGTAAGCACTTTGACGGAATGCATTGCCAACATATTTTGGCAATTTAACCGTTGGATCAACAGTGTAGATACAAATGTTCAAAGCGCGGTCAAGAAATCTTGAGACAAGCTCTTTAAAATTCTTGCTAATTTAAAAAATTGGAAAGTAGCTACATGACTTGGAAGATTTAGTGTAGGCTTGCAATCTGTTATTATTATTTGCCAATAATTTCCATGATCCAATTATTGCTGAAATAAATTATTAGATCCCAACCCAGTCTAACTTGCTGCACCATCTGAAAGAAATAAAGGATCCCTTTTTAGGGAATCAATCATATCGACTATCGACCGAGTTTGCAGGCATGAATGCAGCATGTATCATGACAATTTATCACGATGCAATCCCAAATCCCCCAGTATCCTCCCTTCTTTACTTCCCCATTCTGGCAATTTTACTCCGTCAAGTCAAAGGGAATTTCGTCAGTTGCCTTTTTTGATGCGATATATCTTTATAGGAAATATCCTTCTTCCACTTTCCTTTATCCAGGCTAGCTGTGCGGCTGCAAAATCGAGGAAACGGGATATTGCTAAAGCCGGCGTTTTTCATGCATTTCTCGAGTGTTCGAGACCAGCTGGATGATAGTGATCATATTGCTACATTATTATATCAACACTACTCCCTCCTTCCTTCTCAGCCAGTCACTCTCATCTTTCATCACTCTGCTCTCCCCAGATTTTCTTTCCGTCCCTCTTAATCTTCATCCCAACTTGAAAGGCAGATTGTACTACCTGAGCATATTTGTGAAAGTTGGGCAACATTCATATGCACAGTGCGCCACCATCTCCTTGCATAATCAACGCGAGACAACCACCTCGCACACCACGATCACCACATCCCCTGTAAGTACACCACCGCAGAAGGAACGACAAAGGCTACACACAAAAGGCGAAGGTAGGAGGCGAAGAAGGAGACGCTGAGAACTGAACCGCAACACACGACACAAGTCTCATCTTATTGTTATATATCCTCGGGTTTCCGTGTAACACCCTCATTGTGTCCGTAACATTATTTAAGCGGATGGATACATAATATCCCGTGTTGAAAAATCTTTCTCCGGTTCCCATCCTCTTCTCCAACCAGCCAGAGATACTCGACGAGCAGGCATAATATAACTTCCGGATGGAAGAGTGCGACTGTCTGGCTCCCGTGGAAATCCATCATTGAGCACATCTCTCAACTCGAAGACACGCCGCACACACTACCACTACCACTCACACTTCATCTCGCTTTTCGAACAAGAGCTTAAGATGTGGCAAACCTTGAAAATTCTTATGCATTTCCGTCTCTCATCATCATCATCTTATGCGTGCCTCCTTCATCTGGTTTGGGTTTCGGGTATCCACCCTCAGACACGGAGAGGTTTATCCTCAGTGTTGAAAAATCACTTCTTCCTGATTCATCATTCCTTCCCATCCATTCCATTCCGCTCCGCTCTCGCTCTCCTGTTCCCTTTGAAAAACATTTTAAGGAACTCTTGCCTCTCTTGTTATTTCTCATCGCGGAAAATTTTCTCGCTCCTCTCGAAAACGAGACAAGACACATTCCCCAGCTATACACTTACTTCCATCGAAAAACATACATAATAAGTATTCCATATAGCCACTTACTTGCATCTCTCTTGGAAAACTTTTAGGGCATCATTTTTGGTGGTAGTGGCAACGGCAACGCAACGGGAACAGAGGAGAACGCGTTTTTTTATGAAAATACTTGAGATGAAAGGCTATATAGCCGTCCGTATACATATGCGTGCGTGTGCGTGCGTGTCGATGCATATTTATTGCATTCATGAGCCTCTTACAGGAAGCAAAGCTTAGAGAGCACACAAGTTAAATGAAAAAAGAAAGAAGAAAACAGATTACTTCCTTCTCGACAATGGTATTAAATTCAGATGGAGTGACTTGAGAACAGAGAAGATAGACGTCTCTTTTGGATCCCTCACAAAAAATGGAGTGAGAGTAACGAGTGATGAAGTGGAGTAAAATGGGATTCACAAAAAATACATAAAAAAAATACATATACATATACCTATAAGTGTACATATATATGCGTACCAGAAGAAGAGCCTCAATAATCCGACATATCCACTTTCACTCATTGTTTAGAGACCTCCACATCTTTCTCCACTTCGTATATTTACTTGGGCAGAGAGAGAGAGAGAGAGAGAGAGCACAAAAGCATGCTAACATTTTTATGTATATGAGCATGCCTCACTGCCTTTTCGGCATGACAGTATTATAGTGTTCCAAAATGTGCAAAACTTGTAACTCTTGTACTTGTACTCCTCGCGATGGAGGGATGGATAATCATGAGAATGGAAATAATTTTTTTATAAATCCATATGTTCACCTTCGTCACTATGCATCCATTTCCATTTCCTCCATCTGGCTGCTTAAGCTGGTGACAAGAGATCGATGTGATGATGTCATGATATACGTGGTGCATGCGAAAAATAAAACTCTTCTTTTCCTTCTATAAATCTGATATCTACATTCATTCATCAGAAGAGAAGACATGAGTGCAAGAAGAAGAGTCGAAGGAACTCGAACTGCATCTGCAAGAGTCAAACGAATGGGGATTCAGGAAGGAGGATATACACAAAACTTTTTTTTTTCAGGATCGAATCATATTATGCAAAGTAAGTTGAATAAGATGTGCTTTCAATGCCAATGTTAGTACTACTCTGTCTGTCTGCCTATGCACTCAAATTTGTGCATCCCTATTTTTTACGTCTTTCCAAGCCTTCGCCACTCACTCAGTTTTGCTTTAAAGCTTCAAAAAAAAAGGAAAGAAAAAAAAAAGATTTCGTCAAATGTCTCCAGACATCAGCTGCGTTTCATTTTATGATTCATTTCTTTCAGTATAAATACGTATATGCGTTACTTGAGGCGAGAGAGGCGACACTGGGATGGATGCAAAATAAATGCAGCCAGCAGCTCGAAAGTAATATTGTTGAGATGATCCTTTTTACAAGCATGAGTTCAGAAAGGAAGATATATTTTTTCTTCTCCTCCAAATGTATGTAGTACTCTAACAACATTCCAGGTTTCCCACGTCTATTGCAGAATTAATGATCATTAAGATTCCACAAAGGATACATTACTATCTCTTGAACTATTTAATTGCTTCATTAGCTAAGCTCACGCACCACCGCGCCAACACTGCATCTGTCACTAAAGGGGCTACATACATCCGAGATTACAGAGGGTTTTGTTCAACGAGGAGAGAGTAGTAGAGTGAGTGGTCTTCTGTGTGGCTCTGCCTCATCCACCCTTCCTTACTCGCTGACAAACATCCATCCGCTCCATCCACAAAAACTGTCAATATTTAGCCCCAAATCCGACCGATTTTTGGGTAAACTGTTAGGGCAAACATGTGTGACAAAATGGCCCGTCAGCCAATTCCAGTTCAGTCTGTAAATACTCCTCCTGAAATCCAACCAGCAGTTGGTAGCGACAATCCTCTTATTTTCCATCTCCGAAACAATGTTGAATGGAACCAAAGCTCATTTTCGAAGGAAAAAAAAAGAATAAAACCGACAATTACGGCCAACGGCAAATCCGGTCGAGAGCTAGTTGGTCGCGTGAATGAGAAAAGTGATTTCTTCAAGATGCCTAATTCCTTCGGATGAAGATAGAGCAGAGTTGAGGAGGAGAGAGTCGGAGGAGCAAGACGACGACGACGACGACGGTCATGTATCGCGCGTTTTGACGGTGACATACTGTCACGTCAAATCAATTCCGAGGACATATCCCTCTTCCTTGTGATGATGAATACCCCTTCTTCACCAGAACAGAAGACCGACGGCGGTTTTTCACCACCAAGATAGACTATCTCATGTTATTAAATTACTATTGGAAGCTCCTCTAATAATATTATTCCTTCAAGCGACACTTTTCGTCAATGAAATTGCTTTCCTGAAGAAGAAGAAGAAGAAGACGAAGAGAGAAAAAAAGTGAGAAAAGGAAACGTATGCTGACTGTAATCTCCTCCGCGAAGGGAATTGAATGAGCTGTAAAAATTACCAGAGAGGATATTTAACGGTACACATAACAAAACGGGTTGAAACCCCGATAGTTTGAGGAGGAGGAAATACAACGTTCTCCATTTCCTCAGCCAATATTCATGGATGAAGACATTTTCTCCATAGCTGCTAATCCCTAAACCGCTTTTTGTCTTTATCTACCCTTCCAGCAGAGAAAGATGAAGAGTGGTGAGGAGAAGGAGGGCTGCTCTGCAATATAGGGAACACTCAAGAAAAACACATATTTTTGAGGAGAAGGATTGCGGTGCCGTGTTGCACAATATTTCCACAACTCTTCCTCTCCGCATTAATTTCCTGAAGAAAAATGGGAAATTATAATTTTCCCCTTGCTTTCCGCTCGCACTCTGAAATTAGCCTGCTCATCGTCTCACTGTTCCTCCTCGGCTCAACTAAAGCTTAATGAATTTCAGACGACTCCGGGAATAGAGAGCTCTGAAAACGCCGATAATTATTAACAGTTGAGTATTCCATTCCACTCTTCCTTCTCGTATCGTGGTGGAAGCTAACTAAAAACCCCTGTTTTTTCTTCGACTTGAGCAGCAGCAGCAGCAGCAGCTCAAGACTTTTAAGAGGCTAGAGACGACGTATAATCCATTTGGTTGGTTGCTTGCCACCGAAATATGACGCTATTTGTTTTGGCAATGGAACAACAAACGACAAAATTACAACTGGAGATGGAGTAGATGACAGGCTGCACGGGGATCCAGGCAGTGAGGCGTTTATGATGATAGTCGTTGACCGTAGTAAAGCAAACAACTACTGAATGAGTCTCTCTCTCTCTCTCTGAATGAGTGAAAAGGAAAAAAAAGGTATTTAGGCGGAAAACCCATTAAGATTTATATTCCACGCTCAAGAACACATTATTACTCTTCAAATTCACAACAGACGTGGAGGCAGAGGCAGAGCGCCGCGCACAACAACAACGGCCCTCTCTGGTGGAATATATATCTCACATCAGCGAATGGAAAAGATTTTAAAAGAAAACAACAGAAATGCAACTTTTTTTCCCTTCTATTTCCAGCCGTCGTCATCGCGTCGTCCTCCCAAAAACTACAAACGCATTTTTTCTCTATATATATCTTACTATACTCTTGTCGTGACTTGGTCTACACCACTGTCATCAAAACGCTTGGAATCATTTCTCACTTTCAAATGTTGTGTCAACAGCATTATAAACCATTTTCCCTGCCACGATTCCACCCTGGAACATAAAAGTCAGAGTCGTTGAGAGAGAATGCAGTCGGAAAGGACGTATTTTATCCTCTCGATAAATATCATCTCAGGAAAAAGGAAGTTGTTGGAAGTGTATTGTATTCTCTCTGTTCCCCGAATCTCCGCCCGAAGAAATACTACATCTTGGCTACCATCCGTCTTTTCTCAAATTCTTGAATAAACCAGAAGGGAGAATAACTGAGAAGGAGAAGAAGAAGAAGAGGAAAAAAATATGTTTGGTTCGAGATCTGCTTTATGTCTCGACTTTTTTTTGCGAACCTAGTGCTCTCTCACTCACTCAGTCAGTCCTTTTCCGTATTTCCGGATTATACTTTGTCATATTTTTTTTCGCACTCACAAGCGCTCGCACATAGCTAGTAACAACATATTATCATGACCAAGAGGTAAGTTCTATCTATAACCATGACAATAACCGTAGTGGGAAAGTGTACACTATTAGGCAATCTGGAGAAGAGGATACACAATTCTTTGGAGATATGATACAAAGGAAGGCTACTACCTGAAAAAAGGGAACGTATATATTTTTTTATATTCATTCATTTAGTTAAATAGGAGGTTGAGTGTAGAATGTCAGTTAAACCACATTACATCCATGAGCCGGTCGGTCGGAGTGCTTGTTATCACTGCAACAGGAGTGGAAAACGGTGTGTGTGGACCCACCAAATTGTACAAGTTTATATATACCTAGATGCGGGAGGGACTCGACTCCTCCAAGTTGTAAAAGTTTTTGGCCACCACGCACCACCACCACCACTCACTCTACTTTCTTCCTCCCTCCCAGCCTGTTTTCACACTGATAATATAATAATAATAGCAATAATAATAACACTATTTTACTAGAACATATAATTCGCTTGTAATAGCACTACAGAGTGGCCCCACTGCTCAATGTACAACTTCCTCCTTTTTTTTATTTTCCTAAGGTAATGCAGATTTGTGATTTCACGGGAGTAAATGGTCAAGTCTTGTATTATGGAAATGTGACCAGGGAGTTAAAAAAAATATGCTCGAGGGAACGGTGCACGGTTGTATATACCAGATATTATAGGCTCGTCTGGTTATACTTATACCTGGACCACCACCTCCACTCCACCACCACCACCACCACCACTTCCTCCATTCTTTTACTATCCAGTTTATCTTTTGTCTGCTGGGGTTGCCTCTTTTTTCCCGTGTAATGAGTAGTAGTGGTAATGGTGGAAGTAAGTATTGCGGTGGAAAAAGCTGATGCTCCTTTTTTCCACTTTCCACTACATTGAATTGGTGTTAAAGTTGAGTGTTATTAGGGTGCTGACATAAAATAAAGGTTCATGAGGCTTGGCAGAAAATGGGCGAGATGAGAGGTAAAAACAACATCTTTCCCTTTTCTCTTGCATTTTTACGGCTCAACGTGGAAATGATGATGATATGAGAGTCCAACACTCTGGCTGCCTGCGTTTGTTGAGCGTATCTCTAGCTTGGCAGAAAAATATGGAGTATGAGTAACTGCAGCAGTCTATACAAGCAACCAACCGACTGTACCACCATACCACCCCAACGACCCCACTAACATGTGTTTTTGGCTACGGTCACCGAAACAAAAGGCAAGGGCATGGTTTTTTTTCTTTGGTTTTTTTTATCTCATAGAGAACTACGTACTATACACATTTAGCCAAGTGAAAGCTGAAAGGGAGAAATAAGGTGGTAGTGAGTGGTTGGTGGCATATATCCAGCCGGCTTCACATGATTGCCATAGTCGTTATCATCCTTTGTGTATTGATATTTGTACGGCGTGGTGTTGTTGTTTGCCGAGATTTTTTTTTTAAAAAAAAGAAGAGTCTCTCTAGTTTTTTCCTCCGTCACTGGCTAATATTGACCTAGTACATGTAATAAACACAGGTTTATATCAGGCCGAACATGGTGAACGAATTACACTACATTTGGCGGCTACATCCCCACCACCGGAGACGCATTACTGTAACTTTATATGGATTTTTTTTTCGCCTATACTTTTTGACTGCTGAACGATGTTTGGTCCTCAGTGGCCCACAAAAAAAAGTTTGTTTTTTTTCGACGGGGAGAAACTATATAAAAGCGTATGGCACTAAGTTTTTTTTTCAAGAATTATGACACCGGACAGCTTTCTGGCTGCTAAGGGAACAATAAGGTCGGAATGCGTCTTGTGAGTTACAGTTACAACTAAAAGTGCTCAGAAGCTGAGTGATCTGATGGACAGGGAAAAGAAAGAACAGCAGCGAGAGAAAGTTGATATCGAATGACCGGAACTCTCGGCATCGATAAAAACACGTTTATTTTCAGGGGTAAAACACAAAAAAAAAGTTTTGTGGGGTTGAGGGCAATATCACTTTTCACCAATTTTCCACCACCACCAGCACCGACGGCCAAGAAAGCAACAACGTTTTCGCTTTCCTGCGCAGGGGTGACAATAATAGTGTTTTTTTCGGGGTTTTGATGGAGAAATGCAATGCAATGGTGAAAACAATGAGGGGGAGAATGAATGAAGGGTCAGAAAGACCAAGATTTTTTATATATTTTTTTGCCGTCAATAATGGTCATCATTATCGGACCCCGCATGGGCTAGCCTGTAACCCGCGGAATGGATATCTTCTCTCGAATTCTCCTCTTTTCTTTTTTTTTTGGAATCAGTTCAAACAAGTGACGGAAAAAATGAGCTAGAGCACATCCCATCCACCCCACCACCACTCCATTTTGACTGACCAAGAAGGGAGCCCAGTTTACAACCAAAATGTAGCTTCTCCTTCTTCTTCTTCTTTTTTGGAAACTAACGAAAGCACTATTGTTGTGAAAAGGTTCGCAACTTTTAATAATGGTTAGTGGGGTCATATTACGAGGGGGAGGGAGTGATATCGCATCACATCACTCCTACTGAAATTTTTAAGTAGGTAGTTCATATCCCTGCTCTATTGTGTACATTACTCTGCTGATACTGCTGCTGCTGCTATGCTGGTTGGTAAAAGCGCTATAGAAACGCACGGACTACATGCCGCATTAACAATAAATGTGAATGGTATACCTAGAGCAGTATTTTTTATTCGTCGGGGGTTGATGATGATAGGTTGTAGTGGTGGTGTGTGTGTGTGTCTGGTGGAAAGGGTCATGACTCGTTGACTTTTTTTGATGCATATAAGTTGTTACTTACGGCAAGATGGTCACAATGGATACACATCCGCCCGTCTTTGTGAATCTGTCTAAAAAAAGGGAAGAAAGTGCAGTGAAAAGTAATCCTTTTCATGAGACGCTATTCATCCCGTATTCAATCCAGGGATGAAAGGTGCATCCCCCCGAAAAAAAGCTTGAAGGATTGTTCCATAATAATAATAATATAATGTTTCGGCTAGTGGAGTATTATGTTCGCAATACGTGCACGATAATAAAATAATCATGCCTACCCAGAGGAAACCTGTGTACATATTATATGGACAGCGAGTTGGCGGACATGATGAAGATGAGACCCAACTGCAGTATCATTACCATCCTGAACGTCATAACGGGCTGTCATCATCATATCGAATTTATCATTCAGCATGATAGAGTTGGGAATTCGGGGATGATATGAGGTTATTACATGATTCTGACGACGATGATGACGAGAATGTGATACACTGTCACTACTACTCCACTACTTTCCAGTTTATAGCTAAGGTAACTAAAGCCATTCATTTCTGAAGTGAAATCTCATCTCATCATCTCCTGTCCTTCTCGGCGTGCAAAAGGCCACCAAGATAATAAACATAATAATAACGGAAAAAGATAATGACTCGGTTGAGTTTCCACACTGAACGGGTGAGTGAGTGAGTGAGATCAGGGTGGAGGAGGGTCTAGCCTCTGTCTGCTGTGGAGGAAAGGAATGACTGTGGTGCTTGTACTACAATCAGCAGTTTTTTTTGTAAAAGAAGGAGAAGAAGAAGAAGAAAGAAGCATGTAGTATACACCAGTGCCCCTTTTTTTCGTGCTCTTTTACCCACTTCATACTAGTCATCATTATTATTCTCACCACATTTCTCTGAATGGATATTATGCATTTCTTGAATGTGAATTACATACTTAGGCGAAAGCATTACGGAGTTCATGCTGCACTTCCTGATTTGTACTGGAGAACCATAAAACTTTTTTTTCCCAAAGGTTTATATATGCATTGTTGAGATAGAATGGAGCAGTGATTGGAGGTTGAAAAGTGGTCCCGGGTTTGAAAGTCCATTGCACCCCAATTACTTCACTTCACGGAATGATGAACGTTTTTAACTGACATGACGTGAACGTGAAACCCGAGTGGAGTTACTAGTCGAGGTGTAAGGTTTTTTTTCTTCTTTTTCTCTCCAAGTCTCTAAAGAAAAATGGATAAAAGCAAAATGAAATTCTGATTTCTACTTTGTTTCTTCTCCCGTTGAAAAAAAAAGTCGTGTTGCCACGTTTTTTTCTTCTGTATCTTTTCATTGAATTCAAAATGTACTAAACTTGTTCCAGCTTCCGGGAGTGCTGCTGTGACGCGGGATAATACAGGTTTGCAACTTAAGAACAGTCTCCGATCCATTGTGGATTTCCATGGGAGCTCGCTCGCTCGCTCGCTATTCTTCTTTGAAAGGGAAAAATATGAATGTATCTATAGCGATCTCCTATGCAAGAACTCCATAGCGAGAGAGCTGCATAGCGGGGAAAAGCCGGGGAAGCGTGAGTTTATAGGGAGTTCAAGAGACGCATTGACTTCGATGGCTAATAATATGTACCTTGTCGGGAATTATAGTGGTCCACCGGGATTAACCTTGTTGGAATTGCAAGAGCTTCAGAAGGACTTTCTCTTGTTCGGCAATTGAGTGGCGATGAACACACTCGGAGCGAATACATTTTTCCTTTGCACACACCACCACCACCATACAACCACTATGCTCAACCTCACACCCAGACTATATCTCTCCGGAATGAATAGGTACATATACCCCTTCTTTTGTGTAGAGATAGATCCATTGGAGCTATTATGCCTGCATGGAAATACATTTGTTTCGTTTCTCACTCGGAAATATTTCCTCCAGAGAAGGCCCTCCTTATATCCCATCTGCATGAAATAGGTATATGTATTACATCGGCGCGGGAGGCGAGGGTGGTGTATTGGTGAAAGTTGTTACTTAACTTCATCACACTTTTCCCCATCTTCTATTGTTTCACTCTCTGGATATACCTACTCGGGCTCAAGTTTTACATTTTTCCATGGAAATGCTCCTGCTGCTGCTGCTGATACAGGATCTCTCTATTTTTCTTTTAGTAAAAACTAAACTTCTTTATTTTCTGAGCTAGTGTGCACTTCTGATAGGAAATGTGGAGAAGTCAGCCTCGTTCGAGTTATTTAGTCCAAGTGGATTTTTTCTGGATTCAAAGGGGGAAAATATATTCTCGGGTGCGTCTTCAATACTTTGGAATTTAAATAGGTATTTAGCACCGAATATCCCTTCAATGAACGAACGCACAAACCTGCTCCAACCCGTTTTTTTATCATGCAAAATACTAAATCTTCCAAGGATTATTGACGACGACGGCGGCGGTGGGTTCCTAAAGCTTTTAGCTGTGGGCAACCAACCCAACCCACCACCGCCGCCTTAGTCAAAATGAAATGAAATTATCCCCAGATTTTTTTCTTCATTAGGAACAATTGTCACCCTAAAAATATGAATATTGGCTGGGTTTCCCTCTGTTTTTATAACATTTGAGAGGGTGGTGGTGTTGGCGGTGGTACATCAGCCTTTCCAGACTCTTCTAAGCCTCTTACGAGTACCCGCTTACTCCAAAAATCCGCATATTATTGCGCTCTCTTTTCCCATCTCACTCCACACCCGTAAGAAAACTAAATCTTTTTCTAAATTCGTCATCCTTTCTTCGGTCAACCCTTCTCCCCGCATTTCAAAGCAAATACTGAGTCATCCAATTTGATCTTGTTTTTCCAAAAAAAAACTTTACTCTTTCACTCTCTCTCTCTCTCTCTCCACTCTTTGAAACCCTTTCTTTATGTTACAGTGATATAGCCGGAGGAAAAAATAATGGAAGAATAAAAAACGGAGAGTTTTGGGTGTACCAAAAGAAAAAAAGTAGAAAAAAGTGGATCTCCATCGTACATTAACTTGTACTCGGTGATGTTTGTCGAGAAACAAAAACATTGTCAAGTTGCTCCGCTCCTCCTCTTGCCCATTTCTTACGTTACTACTTTCCCCATTTTTTTGTATTGTTTAGATAGGGAATGGCTAACGTAGCAGAAAAATTCAGGTTGCCTGAACTTTGTACATGCATCCATTTCATGGGCACTCGTCGTCGTCCTCTCCTCTCTTCTGTTCCTCTTCCCAGTTGACATTCATAATGTACGATACGTGAATGCATTTATATACGTGTCTTTTTTACACCCAACAACTCGGTATATACTCGACAAATAATGGGACTTCAAATACATGATGATGATGGAAGTCTTCTTCTTCTCTTCTTCTTCCTCTTTTCACTGCTCCCTTCCAACTTTAAAATCGTGGAAAAGCAATGAGGAAAAAAGAAGAAGAAAAAAAAAGGAGTGTAAAAGGGCAAATCTTATTCTTCCGTTGACTCTTCCATGCACTACTAGAACTGCCAAGCGATGCGATACCATTATAAGATTTTTTTTTTCGAGCAAGTTTTCCTTTTACAAAGTGGGAAAAAACTCGTCTGAAATGCTCCCTGCCTGCTCCCAAACTGCACACCGCAGTTTCACTACTACTACTACTACACTTATATGCACTCGTCCTTGTATAATGGAAGAGGACAGGAACAATATGAGGATGAGATTGAGGGGGGTAAGTTTTTTATTTTTTTTTTAAAGAAGGTATATACTTATATATATATATTTAAGGTGGTGGTGGTGTAGCTTCTCTCAATTTTTTTTC
>JAANSN010002033.1:0-27351 GCA_036850665.1 Dicranocentrus wangi | reverse complement strand
CAGAGCCGCCTGTAACACTGGCGGAAGTAAGGGTGGCACCTCCACCAACGAGAGAATCGCAACAGCACCGTTTCTCCCTGCAGCTGCCGGCATCACGAAGAACGACAACGGAGAAGCCGGCGAAACGGTTGACAGAGGACGAGATAATCGAGCAGCTGCTGAACTCGCTTCCAGCGACAAACGCAGCAGAGCCAGGAGTAACTAGCGATTTCCAGCAAGCGCTGCTAGCGCAGCTGCTGTCTTCTTCGTTACCACCAAGTTCGACGACAGTGCCTCCGTTCATCCCGTTCCCAACTGGGGAGTACACCCAAGACCCGCTCCAGACGTCAGCGTCAACGACGACTCAAGTGTTCTCGACGAGGGCGGACGTGGTGCAGCGGCCTGCGACAACGAGGAGCCCGCTACTCCTCTTCTTCGACAGCCTCAGTGGGAATAGTAACAACCAGCAGAGGTCTGCTCCAGCCCCACCTCAGTTTGGACTACTGCAGCAGCAGCAGCAGCCTCAGCAGCAGGTCGTGTCGTTTGTTAGGCCGATTCAGGAGAGTAACAATGGAAAGAGTGATAATGGAGGTGGTAATAGTAGTAGTAATAGTTCGTTGAGTGGAGGGGATATTCTGAGGATGATGATCTCTCTGCCTGGGAATATCCTCCTCGGGGTGCTCAGGTTCATGAGGAGCACTGGCGAGTTTCTTGGGGGACTCATGAACGGCGTTATGAGGATGATTGGAGGCGTTGCTGGCACTTCCACTGCTTCTGCCTCTACTGCTGGAGGGTTGTTCGGGGGGTGATCATCATCATTTGACTCTTTTTCTACTTCCTCTTTTGTATATTATTTGCCATATTTTAAATATATATTTTTATACTGTGTACATATATCCGCGTCTTGTTGATAATTGTCGTGAAATAAAGACTACTAATTAGAGTACGGTGTAATTTAAAAAGTCTCTCGAGTGTTTAGATTTGTTATGCATTTTGCCGTTGCATTTAAGGATTGAGTTGGATTTGCATCCGAATGACATCAATCAGTGTGAATGTCCGCGTATTCCATCTAAGATCGCTATACTAAGCATGCACAACATGAGTAGCTTTATAGGGATTACAATACAAATGCGGGTAGCAGCGTCAATTAATCTGTCTGGTATGGAAAAATAAACCAACACAGCAAAAAAGCATTAAAACCGTTTGGCTATAACTCAAACCCTCTCAAGTTGCCCAACAAGAAGGACCAAATCATTTTGCTGAAATTTATGGCAACAAAGACCAATTTGAACATTTAAGTATTTTGCTCAAAGGCTCGGTGCAACTTAATGTTGTCTAATTTATTAGACTTATTTCCAGGAACATGCATATATTTCATTCTAAACTGCTTGTTTTAGACCGGTTTCATGCAGTATGAATTACCAAATGGCTGAGTATTCACGAGATTGACAATTTTAGCGGTTAAAAACTTTCAGGAATTTAGCAGCATGACTTTAGACTTGGACATGCGTAGTTAGTTATATAAAAAGCCAGCTCAAATTGCCAACTCACTAAAACCAGCGTACAGTAAATGATGTCGAATACACCTTGACTAAAACCAATGCTCGCCGGCCAATTAAACATTTTTAATTCCCCTTAAAAATGACTCGTAGGAAAATCGACTTTCAAAATAACTCGAACCAATTTGCACATTTAATCATTACATTTATAACTGATTGCATTTAACTGTGATTCTATCGTGCAATCACTCTTATTATTTGGAAATTCTTGATCTCGGAGATTTGCATTTTTAGCACAGCCGAATGGTTTAGAAATCGTGATTACACGTTGAGCAAAACTGCAGGGGGATCAGGATATCCGTATATTCGATGATTTGCATTTCATTCTCGTAATCAATGATTTCTACAGTTGACTAATAAATCGCAAACGAAATTACGAGCTGAAAACGTTTGAAACTCAACATTCTTTACCGGTTTCCAACATCTCTAATAAACAACTTCAACAACTAACTCCGTGTAGGCTCAATTTGCAGATTGGATATTGGCAAAAAGTAAGTTTTTATTATAAAACTGTGAAGGTTATATATTGCAAATCAAACACAATTTGTCCTCGTTAGATCATTAACGCGATGACATTTCCAACTGACATTAAACTCTTCAACAACGATACGCGTGCGCAACACGCCAGAATGGGTTGTTCAGTTGTTCCTCTTCAGTGGTGTGCGTATAGAAAGTGACCATGCAGAAATGGTGTAAAAAAATATAAAGTGTCGAGTGAATAGCTCGCATGCTGGGAACAACCCAAAAAGCAAAACGCAGGCAAAGATGCTCGCTCGCTCACACACGCAACGGCATCGTAATTTGAAGTATTCGTGTAAGTTAGCCTAACCCCAATCGTTAACAAATCTTCTCACACATTTTTTTTTTAAAGTTATTTTTTTCATTATCCGGTTATTCACCCAGAATGCTAGTGTACCAAGCGAATCAATAAACATGATCATAGGGATTTAACGTTTTGGGCTGAAATCGAAATTATTTTAAATACCGATATATGTGCGTCCTGATGACTTTCACTTGCTCCTCAAAAACCGGTTTATTATATTTTGTGCGACTAGCGATGACTTTGTGTGTTTTAGTGTAGTTGACCCTTTGGTGCAGATGGTCACTTGCGATTCATTTTCACTTTCTCTCGATACATTTTTTTGTTTTTGGTGTGGTGTATTGAAATGAAAAGTGGTGGTCGTGGTGGACTAGTAGTCCTTCCTTAGTGTATACACCAGGGTTGAAACTTGGCAATTGCTACAAACAAAAATGAAAGTTTTTTCGTTTTTTTGGTTTTTGTACGAAAACTGGTCACAGCACGTAACTGGTTTTTATTATTATATTTTGACGTTATATGGAAAGGGAAATCAATGACGAAGGATTCATGATGAGCTCACTACTCCTTTTTTATATTTGGGGGTTCATCCTGTTAATGAATGAAGTTGAGTTGAAGTATATATGCACACACGTTGTACACATTGTATCGCGAAATGGGGTCTCCTTTACTCCACCATGTAAGTCTCGTAAGGGAAGAAACCGGTATTTGATTAGTTCTCTACAGTCTGTTTGTATATATATATACGTATGCTTTACACGCGCACACGATAAGAGTGAAATTATATTGGTATATAATAATAATATGTAGTATCATCATCACATCCTTCCGGTCGTCGACGTTTGCTAAAGTTTTCCTTTCTTTCTGCAGTAGAGGCACAATAAATATAGGAGGAGGATGAATGACGGTGGTGGTGATGCTTGTTCAACTGTTGCTTTCAGGGTCATGATCCACATTCTGTGGCTAATAGACGCGGTACTACTACTCTCGCAGCGACTGTCCGCTCGAGAATTTCCCATGAATATGATGAGCGTTTAACTAACTCGACTGTGTCGATACCGAGTGGTCCTCAGTCCTCGTTCGAATCTTCTACCTCGCATATTATACTCCTCACCCGTGGGAAATTTTTATTACTCTTTTTTATTTATTTTTTTTATTGTATTATGCTCGCTCCTCCGATAGTTTAGTTTTCTTCACCGATTTTACGAGATCAACCGTTTAATCATGCTTGCATGATTCGTTCAAGTGCTAATAATTGTTGGGTTTTTGGGGAACTTTTTTGATAAATTGTTTTTAAAAAACGCTGCGGTTGGAATGCCTGGAGAAGAGGATCGAGGAGAGGATCCACCTAGGGCACCACCCAGGATGAGGAGGACTACGCTTTTCAGTGCTGCGCTCCTTGCTTGTGTTTGTGCTGGTAAGTTTTTTTTTGTTCTGTGTCGAGTTTGTTACATGGACTATCGAGTATTCTTTGGGATAGTGCGCCTTTGTTTTGTGGCGGTGTTGGAAATTTGATGTGTTGGAAAGTTGCAACCTCCTAGTTTATAAGTTTCTGGGGGAAATATACACGTTTCCTCAAACAACCTATTTTTGAGAGGATTCCGCTGTGGAAGGGACACTGACCCTGTGTAGCCTACAAAATTCCAAATTACCTAAAAAAAATGTTGTTGTTTTACAATTTACAATTTGCGTAAATCCGGAATAAATTCCTAAGCAAATTTCATTATTTTTTTGTATGCAACAAAAAATTATTTGCGGAATGGGTTGCGTTGATTGAAAAGGAGTCGGAGTGAGCAAATGATGATTCTCAGAACGGTTCTGTGTGTAGGCAAATCAGGGTTTTCTGACATTATTATTTATTGCCTCATGACGAGGCAACACAAATTTGAAAGAGTTACGAAAGTAGCCCGTGTGTCAGTTTTACATAACCAGTTGGTCTTTAGAATCACCGTTAGATAAATTTTAGCAAATTTATGAAAAATTTATAAAATTTGGTTAGGTCACCGAGGGAAATGACAGAACGAGTGTTGGTAATGGAGTACGTGATACAGGTACAGGAAATAATGAGTGATACGTGATTTGTGTGTGTTTTTATAGTGTTGGTGTTGGGTGGAGTGACGGAATGCAGAGGGGAGGCGTCTCTCGTGTCCGAGTCGGAGACAAAGACGATCGAGCCGACAAACAACCCCACCAAAGTGTTCATCCGGAGGAGGATCTTCAGGAAACTCGTCAAGGAGGGCAACTCCTCCTCTGAAGGTAAATACTAATCACGTATAGCATATATCCACTATATATATACACGTATTCATCAAATTAACGCACACGCGTGTGTAGACGGCTCGACGACGACGACGACGACGACCCTGGAGCCTCCAGGAGAGCAGTCCCCGTCGACGACATCCCGTCCGCGCACGCTGTACTCTCTGGTGAAGCGACTGGACAGCTCGGGAACAGTATCCGGAAAGACGATAAAGTCTTCAATCTCGTCGCAGAGCCAGCTTCCAAAGCCAAAGTTCAACTTCCAGAGTTTGAAGACGAGGCTGGGGCTTGCGGCGGACAGTCAGTCTACGACAGCGTCTCCTCCACCATCAACAACGACAGGAAACTCTTCGATGGTGATGATCCCACTGCCGCCGAGCCAGAGGAAGCCGTACACCCCGGTGATCATGCAGGTGAGCAAGTCGACGACAGCGAGTCCGGAAACGACGGTCCACACGTACAAGCTGAACAAGATGTTTGTGCCGATCGGGATCTACGGGAAAGTGGTGGAGAACGGGACTGGTGGTGAGGAGGAGGAACAGGTGTCGTCTACTGCTAGCTCCACTCCCATTCCTTCTATAAGGCACAAGGGAACTGACTCTGGGGAGAAGAAAACGACGAGGAAGCATAAAGGGATTGCTGAGACTGTTGACCTCACCTACTCGTACAAGCCTAAAGTCCAGGATATCAGTCTCACCACTCAGCGGGTCGATGTCGGCCAGATCAGCATCACCACCGACAAGAACGAGCTCTTCGACTCTGTTTATGGGGCTAACAATGTGAGGAGGGGAGACAATGACCACTGGGGGGCTACCAACAATAGGGTCAGCTTATATTTATGTTTATTATTATTAATGCTTAGTCGAGGGGTATCCAATGCGTAGCTAGCCATAAACTGTTCACTTCATATTCAGAATGGATAAATTCATGGAGTAGTGGACAGGTTAAACGGGTAGCTAGACATTGGATGGCCACAATAAGAAGTCGTCTAGTTTTCTGCACAACCGTGATGTTGGTGTAAGATGGGGAAGAAGCGTGACAATGAAAATTTTATACTTTTAAAAATTTCATGAAAGCACTTCCCCCCAATTCCGCCCAATTTCATTTCTACAACAAAGAATTTCTTATTTACGTTTACTAATTGAGAATTCCCAATTTTCCCCGATTTTGGAAACAGTTCTCGTCCTCGTCCGGAATGAGTCTGATGAAGCCTCCATCCCTTGGCACTCCAGCTCCAGGCACGTACCCAACGAGGAAGGTGTCTCCATCCTCGATCGTGGACTCGATCACGGACTCAATGTCGCGAATCCCCAGCCTGGTGCCGAGCCTGTTCCACAAGGGACTGACGTCTCTAGCCTCGATGACGTCGAGCATGAAGGAGAACCCGTTCGTGGACGAGAACTTTTCGGACGGGGCGCTCTCTGGGAGTGGTAGCTACACGAAGAAGCCGAAGCCACTGATCTCTACGCCGTCCTCGTACTCGCATAAGATACCTGCCAGTGTCCCTGGAGGGTATATCAGCATGAGTAATAATGGGGATAGGAACAGGGACAAGAATGATCAGTACAGTTCCGGGAGCGAGCAGCTGAGTAGTGGTGGTAAAGATGGGGGTAATAACAACAGTCCCGATTACTTGGAGTACGAGACTCTGGAGTACTTCAGGAAGCGGCCTTACCTGCTTCAACAGGCTCAGGAGCAGATCGCTCAGATGGGAGGCTTCAGGAGGAGCAGACTTTCCAAGGGTACGCTATCATAAACTATATTACACGAACGCCAGCTATTTCTTGTACTCTTGTTGTGATCAATCTCAACCTAATTTATTTTATTTGAATAAAGTGATAATGTTTTGTAAGTTAAATATTTGTGTTTTCTTTTTGTTATTTATATCGGGCATTGGTCGTGTAGGGTTCAAGCCAGTGAACGCACCCGAGTATTTGGCGAGAGAGTATTACAAGTCGACGACGTCCACGACAAGCATCCCCAAACAGGTCGTTGTTGGCAAGCATAACAGGGCGGCTAAGAAACTCGCCATGGGGGATACTTCTCAGCAACGCGCCAGCTGGCTCATGCGCAACTCGGACGAGTACGTCGCCAGCAAAAACGATAGGCTTGTGCGCATGTGGAGGGGGCTCTTCGACTCCATGTGAGCCTACTTTTTTATACCAGTTTTTAAACAACTTTCACTCTTAATGCCCATTCTCGAGACTAATTTAGTTAGAGACTGAAATCGAGTTTGGGCAGTATGCAAATTTATTTATTTTGGTAGGTATAAAAATGGATTATGATTTAGTGTGAGTAGTATAAAATGAGTGTGTGTGTGGTTAGGCAAGGGGAGGACCCTCAGTCAACGCAGTTGTCGAACCGGCGGAGCATCCTTTCAGCGCAGTGGACGGACATCCAGAAAAAGTACTCCAAGGACCAAATCGACGAGGCAAAGGAGCGCATCCTCACCTTGCTCAACTCTGGGTACGGCGACGAAGCCCTGGACCACGAGCTTCTCGATGATGACCAACTGCAAGGACACCACCACCACGAGGCTCATATGCAACCTCCACTTCCCCTCAAAGCGCTCTCTTTGACCAAAGGGCTGAGCAGTGCTGCTGCTGGCGCGTTTAAGGACCTTCTCAAGTTTTTCAAGCTTGGCGTTAGTGTCGGGACTGGACAGTCCCACGGGCCTGTTAACTACGAGGATGTTGTCGACCACCAAGAGGAACATGAGCATGCTGGCGGGTCCGAGTGGAAGCCTATCGTTAGGAGACCTTGTGAGTTTTTGCACTTATATTTCCTTCACTTGCTTCTGTTTGTCTGTTTTTAATTCATCTGAGCGTATACGTCGCACTTCTCTCAAATTTAACCTGTAATTACGGCAAGCAGAAAATCACAAATTTTCTCGTGTAAATTTGACCTAAATCGGATTCCATTTTGTGGATCAGGTTAGTTATACGATGAGTTCGAACGACTGCTTCTCAGAAAGTTTTTGCGCAAATATGAAAATATTTACCTGTAAGATACGGAGAAGATGACGAATTTTTCTCGTGTAAATTTGAGCCAAGGTTTTAAGAATTTTTTAAAACTCTGAATGAAATATATGAGCAAAGAGGACAGAAGTAAGGAAATGAAGTGCTGTATAATACAGTTGTCTATGCGCGTAGATAGGAGCACTGTTAAACCCCTCGTTGTTGTATGACCCCCAGTGATAAGCTTCTCAGCGGGAATAAGCGTGAAGAACCCGCTATCGTCGTCTCACGGGCCACCAGCACACCCACCACGACACCACTACCACCACGAGCAGGAAGGCGACCACGAGTCAACGCACTTTAGCTCGAGCTCCAAGCCATACATCCCAACTTCGTACAGGGGAGGTCTCAAGTCGTACATGGACGAGTTTGCAGTTAGCCACGGGAGCGGAAAGCCAGCAGCAGCAGCAGCGCCATACTCTGACGTGTCATACGTGGACGACGGTGGAGCTCCACCACCGCAGTCACTAGACTACGACCACGTGGACGATTTGCCTGTGGAGGAACCTGTCGCTGATATTCAGCAGGATGATGTTGCTGGGTACGGTTCAGAGCCTGGGAAGGCTTACGCTGCGCAGGCTATTAGGTATAATAACGGTGATCAAGCGTATGACTCGACGCCTCAGTACTCGTACAAGCACTACAGCACTCTGAAGCCTTCCAGGAGACCAAAGGGGAGCAGTAGTAGTAAACAGGTTCATATGAACACTGGGGATCTCCACCCGTCAGACTCAAACTGGAAGCCACTCTCTTCTGGAGACTTTGAGCTGATCCCTAGCGACGTGTACCTGAACACCCCTCACGATCCTAGGGACATTGCTGCCGTTGTGAAGCCTGCAGGCGTGAGCGATGACGTAGTCAGGTCCAGTTTGCCCGCTGGGCTCAGGGACCTCCCCACACTCAACTATCCGAACGAGTACGCGTATTCCAACAGTCTCAACTCGATCAGTCAGCAGATCCTTGGGGGTGGTGGTGGTGGAAGCAACAACAAGGTCGCGAGACCGGGCGTTACTGGAACCACGTTTAAACACGCGATGAAGAAACTTAGGGACAACTACGAGGTTAAAGAAGCCGCGTACCTCCCTCTCTCTGGCTCTGCTTACGAGACTCAGAACAGCGAGCAGGTCGTTAAAGGAGGCTACTACACTGGCGGTGGTGGTGCGTATGCAGGTCTTGGGTTAGGCCAGTTGACCAGTGCCGCTGCTGGGTTGGGACTCGCTCCAAGCGGTCTCGGTTCCCTTTCCCACTACTCTCCTTACTCTAGTGGTGGCAGAGGAGTAGTTCCTCAACAGCACAGCCTTGCATCTCTCATCGGCTCAAACCAGTTTGTGAGTGGTGGTGGTCACGGGCAGGTCCTTGCCACTGCCAACCACATCAACAACAACCAACACCACCACCACCAACAGCATCAGATCGTCGGGTTTCCTCCTCAGAAAGGTGAGCATTATTATTGGTCTGACTGAACTATTATTGAACTTGTGATGAAATTTGATAGCACGATAATTTATTGCACAAATTCGAAATTGGTTGGATGTAGACTCTCTCGGGTTCACGAGCAACTACAACCTGCCATCCTCGCTGGACCCAGACATTGCAGCGATCCTGAAGTCTGAGCTGGACAAGGACGACATTCCAGAGGACGTGAGGAACGAGTTTCTCGAGGCGAAACGGGAAGAAGAAGCTAAAAAGGCGAAGCAGCAGCAGCGACAACAACAACAGGAGGAGCAGTTGAGTAACAATAACCGTCGCGTGGACGTGGCTCAGCAAACTCTGATAAACAGTATTCTGTCGTCATCTCCAACTTTTGCAAGTATTAGTAGTCCCGCACAGTCCCGTGCTTATCACCCTAACCAGTACAACAAGCAGCAGTATCATCAACAATATCACCATCATCAGCATCACCAGTTTGGGAGGATACAGCCGCAGGCCCCACCTCCAGTGGTGATGACCAAGTTCTTTGCTCCGATCCCAATCACGCCGACGCTGATGACGACGGCGATTAGGAACCCGAGGTACCAGAGCCCCGTGCCCCGGTACGTCATCGAGCTGGCCAAGAAGCTACAAACGGACAAGTCCGTGCAAGGGATCGTTCGTGTCAGTGCCAAGAGGGGAAGGGGACTTCCTCCCATCGAGTACCTCTACCCTGTTAAAGGATAGACACTTTATCTACATATATTATATAATCTTGTATTTTTTAAGTAGCATATTTTATGTATTTGCTTGTCTGTGTGGAGTGCTCGTGTAATTTATTTTTGTGTGCTTGATGTTGTTGTGAATAAATTTTTGCTCAAACAGAACTGATAGGATAAATTTACCTTTAAAATTTATAATTTATTGTTTTTTTATATATATTTTTAACACGATTGTAATGCAAAATAATGCTTTTTGTTGTCATGGAAATATAACATGAAATAGAGAGACAGACAGAAATAAAACGTTTTTTTTAATATATAGAGTATATATATTATAGTACAACCGAGAGAGAAAAAACACTCTGACAGATACGCTCATCATCGTGTTGTGTTTTTCTTTATTTATTTTTTAGAGACGTTCATATATTATGTTCGATTTCAATGTATATATTTTTCAGTTTTGTTGAGCGGCTTGCTTCTTGGCCCACACTTGGTACTGGGTCTCGTGACCGAATCCCTCGTCGTAGTTACCCTTGATCTTGAACAGTTGCTTGAAGTGGGTCGTGCAGAACAGTGTGCCCTTGTTCGACGTGAACGTGTCCATTCTGTTTCACACACACACAAAGTACAAACTTGTTACTTCATTTATCAACGTTTTCCAAAATTTGTTTCAAAATTGATCAAATTTGAATGAGAAATTTGATTGCTGATTATGATATTCCCGTTTTCCAAATTTCCTCAATATTTAATCATATTAGCATATCATATGTTGCAAATTTCCTCAAACCTCGTTGGGTGTAGTGAAATTAGCCAGTTTGGTACAGATTTTGTGATTTTGGCAAATTTCATACGCATATCATGATCAATTTTTTTCATAGAAAATTACGACAAATTTATCTAATTGAGTGTTTGCGAAATAATAAAATTTGATTAGCCTTTTTCCGATTTCCGCAAATTTATCGCAAATTTCCTCAAATGTTACGCTGAAATTTCTGTGGCTTATCAAATTTCCTCAAAACTGATGCTAGCATTTTTCTGACTTATCAAATTTCCTCAAACCTGATGCTAGCATTTTTCTGACTTATCAAATTTCCTCAAACCTGATGCTAAACTTTCTGTGACTTATCAAATTTCCTCAAACGTGTTGATCAAATTAGGGGATAAAAAAAGTGTATCTAAGGTTGTTAGTGATCATACCTGAGTATGCACTTGCACTGTGAGCACCTGAAGCAGTTTTTGTGGTACATTTTTCCACCAGCCTCGATTTTCTCCATGGCGTAGACGCGCTTCTCGCACATGGCGCACTGCTCGTTGGAACTCATGGTGATGATGGAGGACTGCTGAGAGGAAGAGTTGACGAGGTGGTCACTGATCGGTACGACGTTGTTGATGCTCGCGGGGAGACTTGTTGAGGAGTGGAGCGGTGACTGGGAGTAGTCGCAGTAGTCGAAATCCTGGGTGCCTGAGGACGGCGATGAGCGCTGCTTCTCCAACTGGATTGTGGTCGACGCGTTGTTCGTGTTACTGTTCAACTGCACACACACACACACCAATTTTATTATTAATTCTTGTTAATCTCCACAAAATATATGTGCACCACGCAAAAGTACGAGAGTTTAGTGTTGGGTTAGGATCGAGTGCAAGTGGGAAACTGAGCAGTTTTGGGGTTTTGGAAAAAGAGGCAGTGAAGCAAAGTGAATGTATATATAGGATAGAAGTAGAAGGATAAAAAACCGCACACTAGTCTAGTTTCACATATTTTTTGAGCTGAAACACTCCCCACACCTATCTCAACCGGAAGTAGGAGCAACAGCGCTATATCAACAGCAGTACTACCACCACCACCACATATTATATCTAGTAGAGTGTTGTTATATAAGCGTGTGCTTATTGATGGACTGGTCCATACCAGAAGAGAACGGTTCATTTTTTTTTATAACATTTGCCAAATAGTGGAATATAGGAAGGAATGCGAATAAAAAGAGTTTCATTAAGTCGTTTTTTAGGGAATGGTGTGGTATCGCACTTGTCGCGTAATTATTTGCCAGAAGAGAATATAATAATATAACTTTTTTCCCCAACTTTTCTCGCTTCCCTTTTTCCCGTCCCACAGCAGCAGTCCTGCCCATTTCGTGAAAACTATTTTTTGAATGTGAATGAACGGGTAAAAATCACGTCGCCTTGCACTTGCTCTACACTATCACCAAACATCATCATCATAATGTGTTATACGTGCTGCTCAACTATTTTTTTTTGGCAAACGGATCTTTTTTTCTTTTTGGTTTAAAAGGGTGCTCTCTGTTCGGATCAGAACGGGTGTGCTAACTACTCTGCCAATACGCGAGTTATATGACTTTCTTAAAAACCCGAATCGGCTCATTTCATATTTTATCGGTGTGGTCGAGCGGATTTTCGTGCTTGTCCTTGTCCTTGAGATGGCTATCATCTTTTCCACTACTACTCCAAAAAATATATGATTCACACCACCACCACCACGATTCTTTATTTTTAGTTAGCAAATTTTCCTACACAAACGCACATATATTATGTGTGCAGTGTATTAAATTGATTGTTTGTCGCGAGTGTGTGCGAGCGAGACTTGCGATATTTTATGTGCGAGTAAATCATGCGCTCGTTTCTCCTTCTTTTTAATCAAGGGAAACGGGCGTTGATAATTTTCCACACATCTGTTTCCACTAGAATATATGCTATAGCCTATTCTCTATTATTCTCTTTTCCTAAGCATCTGTGGAGAGGACTCCTCCCGTTTCTCAAGGATAGACCGAATCGCATGGAGGAGTCGTGTATTTATTTGTGCTTTTTTACTAATTTGTTTGTTTGCTTGTCAAAAGCAGCTCGATTTGTTTTGACGCACAATACTAACTGGATGATTTATTTACCCTGGCCTTCGCTTCAGCATTTTTAATCTGTTTTTGGACGACACTACATGCACCATTTCCTAAAAAAATCTTTAGATATTTCTACATATTCATTTGATGGAGACGAGGCTCTATAACATATTTGCGCATATTTATCGAGGAATTATTGTGTAAACTCTGGTGTGTGCCCCCGCATTCCTCGCCTGAAATTCTTGAATTCCACTTTAAAAGCAGTCGCAGCAACGACTCGTACTGATCTTCGCCCCAATGTCTAATAAATATATCAGGATCGTGAAGGATCTCTTGTACACCATCATTCACACGACAAAATAAACTCTTTTCTTCTTCTGCTGACAATAATCTGGCTCTCTATAAAATTGGGGTTCCTTAGGAAAACTAATCTGCGAACGGGTTTTTATATGGAGTGTGTCATGCGAGAACGGAAAGTATTACAACCACACCACTACTGAAGCAATTACAATAACGCTCACAAACTCCCGTGTTGTTTCAGTTTATTACTCTCGGATTGAATGGGCTATTAAAGCTTCACGCAACACGGCAGACAAACAATGGAAACCATAATAGTATCGCAAACAAGAAGCAAAGCAAAATAATGGACAACGGGTATTTTTTGTTGATTTAAAAAGAAAACTTACAGAATTCGTCGACGTGTGGTCCAGAAAAGACGGGAATAGTGTAAAAATAAAAGTTAAAATCGGAAGTAAAAATGGAAGAGTAACGTGACTAGAGAGTAAATGGAGAGAGAGTGTTTTTGGTGTGTATTTTCACCTCCTCTCTCACTCGCTTAATTCAGTCGGTCTGGGAGCGATAAAAATTTTTGCTCTAATTAGTAAAAAAACAGTATGTAGGAGGATTTTGAAAAATACTTTTTATATATATATTTTTTATTTTGAGATCATGAGAAAAGAGCAGATGAGAGAGAGAAGAGAGGGGTCCCCTCATACGCTATATCCACTTGAGAGTATTATAATAATAATATCCGTTGAAGATCAAGTTCACATATAGGTTCTGTAAAACACTCGTCTCCTCGGCGGATGTATGTGGATCATCGCGATAGCAAGAGAGAGAGGATCGGATGTGTGTGTGTGCACGAGAGAGTATAGTGCTGTGCAGAAGAGCATATACAGAAGGTAGCAACAGCGTAAAATATATGATGCACGAGCATGTATATACTTTTATTTGATATTATTATTATTATTATATCCTCTATGAAGATTCACTAAGAATGATTACAAGTGTTTTGTTCTTGATGGGAAGTAGAGCGGAAGTTATTTAACGTGCAGAAGAGAACAAGATAATGTAGAGTTTTCATATACATATAATATTTTTGATAAATGATGAATGATGGTTGGGGGATTGAATGATGATGATGATGGGTGGGTGGTTTGATTGATTATCGATCGCGATATATATAATACAGCAATAAATCAACCGATCAATTTTCTCTTACAATTTTCTCTATACAAAACAATGATATATATATATATACAATGTACAAAAAAGTCTGCCACGTAGTACGAAAAGAGATTGAACCACCACCACCAGCGAAAAAACAAAAATTATAATAAGCGTGAAAGCGTGTACTAATAATAATGATCATCATCCTCCCCATTTAAACTATACGATTATTCATCAGCAGTGAAAGAGTAGATAGCAACCACCACCGGACAGCTTGCTTTTTACTATACAGACAAATTATAATTATTTAGAAATTTATAGAGGCGGCATATATATGAGAGAGGGGGGATGAGTAGCAGCATATGCTTACCACGAATCGATTCACTCTGAGGGGAACAGGCGACGCTCCGTTCGTGTTCTCCTTGTTGTCCCCCATGAGCCTCATCGCCTCGAACTTGGCCTTCAGGTTGCGGGCAGACTCGATAGACTCGGATAGCTCGTCCTGCACTGAACCCTGCTTGTTTCGCTCGTTCTCCTGCTGCTCCCACCTCTCGAACTTGGCTCGAAGCGAACGGGCTCGCGCCAGGCTCTGTCCATTACATCAACCATTTTTTTTAGAAATTTGCATATGACTCCTAATTTGACAAATTTGATCATATGAGCTAAGCAACTTGATGACTAGCTACAGATTATGACAAAGACAATGACATGCCCAAAACATGAAAACGTTTTTCTTTGAAACTATAGAGCACATTGAGTTGTGTAAAATACCAAACTTCACGCTTTCTTTGATAAATTTGCAGACAGCGCAATTTGAGTAATCCATATGTATTTTATCACAAGTTTGATCACATGAGCCAAGTAACTTGATGACGAGCAAATTTGAAGTTATGTATTTGGTGCA
Organism: Dicranocentrus wangi; assembly: GCA_036850665.1. Taxonomy (NCBI): domain Eukaryota; kingdom Metazoa; phylum Arthropoda; class Collembola; order Entomobryomorpha; family Entomobryidae; genus Dicranocentrus; species Dicranocentrus wangi. Next base: position 12,386 of record JAANSN010002033.1, on the reverse strand, counting down.
TAATTTATATAGGATAAGATAAGCAAGGAAGGATGAGAATATAAACTGACCCCGACTTCCTTGAGGAACTCATCCTGAGTGAGTGTCCTGTTATCGTCGGCGTCTTGCTCCTCGTCTTCCTCCTCCTCGGGCTCGTCTTCATCTTCCTCTTCTTCCTCCTCCTCCTCCTCTTCCTCCTCGTCGCTGTTCTCGTTGTAAACGCGAGGGGCAGTGTCCCTAGGCGGGGTAAACTGCTTAAGAGGTCTGATGATGGGGTCCTTCCCGGACTCGCCCTTGCTCATGTTCTCCTCCATCTGCCTGAAAATGTTCAGCATCTTTGGAGGCCGTCTTTGACTTTTGAAGAGTGTCATCCGTGACGGACTCTCCGTGGCGGACCACTGCCGGGTCTCGGTACGACTCCTCACCCTCCTCGTAGTCCTTGTCCGTCTGCAAAATAATTACGAATTTTACAGTTAGCTAATGCAAATTCATATAACTCGTACAAATACATTTGTAACAACTCCAAGTCAAACAGGTTACTAGAAAAACTCGTTCAACAAGCAAACACTCGAACGGAGGGGTTAAAAAACTAAGTAAGTGGAGCACACACGAGGTGAAGATAAAGTGGCAAGACCTTGACGACTCCATCCTCCCTGGGAGGAGTGATACGCTTGAGAGTGTCTCGCTTCTCATTTTGCTTTTTCCTCTCGAGCTCCTCCTCGTAAGTTTCAAAGAACTTGAACTTGTTGGTCAACTCTTGAGTGTTGACCTTGACGGGTTCGTCAGGCTTGTCCAGGCATCGGACAACCTCGACATTACCCTGAGCAGCGAGTTGCTGCTGCTGGTGGAGCTGCTGCTGCAACTCCAACTGCGCCTGCGTGTTATCCGCCAATAGAAATAGAAGTAAACGCTTAAAAAACGGATAACAATAAGAACTAGGATCTACCTTTTTAACGAACGTGTTGTTGGAGCTCCTGTTGTTCTGCTTCCTGACGACAGCGGCGTCGCTCCTCATCTCCTCGTTAACCCGCTTGTCGAGTTTCTCAAAGAGACTCCTGCTCTCCCTGGCCACGCCAGCCTCAAAGACCTCAAGGTCGACGCCACCGTTGTTCTTCCTGGAGCCACTCTCTCCACTCTCCCTCCCTTGAGCAGAGTCAAGAGCATCCTCGTCATCGTCATCCACCACTTTCCTAACTTCGCCCTTCTCGAACATTTCCCTGAACATCCTAGCCCGTTCAGACTTGAGTTCCTCAATCTCAGCGGTCCTAGTGGTGGAGCTGCTGCTGCTGCCGCCTCCAGTTGTCTCCGTCTCGAGCGCCTTCTCGTACATCTCCTTCAGCTGATTGCTCTTCCCCTGGCACAACCGTGACCTGAACTTTTGAAGCTCCTCCTTCCTCTGGTCAGTGGCCTGGTCCCGGGAGCTCACCGCACCCTCCTCCCACTTTGAACGCACCTGCTCCATCTGCTTGAAGTGCGCTATCTCGTTCAGGGCCTGCAGCGGGTTCTTCAGCTAACACAACAAAAACAACTTTTATTTTAAACTTATTCAGTAAATTGGCCACATTTGATAGGTGAATATAGTGCTGACCTTTCTCTTGATCTCGGACTTGATCACAGAATTGTCCTCGTCGTCTTCCTCCTCCTCCTCGTCGCTCTGTAGCTCGATGGCGTCGACGCCGTGCAAGTCCTCGTCACTCACCCCGTTCAGCTCTGACGACCCCGAAGCCAGCGAGTTTTCGTATTTTTTCAGCTTGGCGAGTACAGACGCTGACCTACAAGACACAAACAAACACAAGTTTCATTAGCATACAGCACGTCATTATCACTTTCATTCATAGTTTATGAGCTAAAATTTGTGCAACCGGTAATAACATTTGTCATTTGCATTAATAATGTAATTGAAATGGTGGCGTACCTCTTGACGGGTAGGGGCTCAGCGTTCTTGGAGTCTGCCTGATCCTTGAAGTTTTCAAATAGCTCGAACTTTGAGCGTACGTCGATCTGAATGTCCTCTAGTCCCGTGGACGGAGTGTCAGACGCTGTCAACCAAAAAAGAGCAACAGCTTGTCAAATTTATTTAAACAGCACAAAAGGAGATATAGGAAGGAAAGAGAGGAAGAGCATCCGGTGATACGGGAAGAATGAATGGAATGAGAGGATAAAACGTTCAAAAAAGAACAACAGCTTGTCAAATTTATTTAAAGAACACAAAAGGAGATATGGGAAGGAAAGAGAGGAAGAGCATCCGGTGATACGGGAAGAATGAATGGAATGAGAGGATAAAACGTTATGTGAAATAAGAGAATGAAATATGTGAGTAATGAGAGGATATGAATAGGGAAATGATGATGAGTGTTTTGAGTGTTATGCAAATGAGTGCTGTTCTCTAACCCCTGACGACATCCGGGGGCAGTTCTTTGGGCTGGCTCTCGCAGATGATGAGCTGCAGCTTGGACCTGCCCTTGCTGGCGGCAGCGGAAACCTCACTGTCCTGCGAGTCCTCGAGCACGGCTTTCGGCTGGAACAGCTCCTTGAAGTGAGGCTTGCAGTACAGCTTGTGCTCGTGGGACTGGTACGTGTCCACGCTGTCAACACAAAAAAACAACCGTTTTTATGCTAATATTTATTCACCACTACTCTCTCCTAATTATCATAATACTAGTGGTGTCAGTTGGGCGTGGCAAGATATATTTTTTTAGCTAGTAGTAATTATAATAAAAATATGTGTGGTGTGGTGGATGAAACGAGTATTAATATTTGATGGATTATTACCTGAGGACCTTCCTGCAGGTGACACATCGGAAGCAGTTCTTGTGCCAGTCCTTCTTCTCCGCTCGTGATGAGCTCCATTTGGAATACCTGCTTCTCGCAGGACGTGCAGTACATCTTCTTCGGCTCGGCTTTTCCTCCTGTGCCCTCCTCTCCACCGGATTCCTGCAAACAACGACCAACGAATGAACAATTGAAACTACAATTTGCATACAGCTCGGATGAATGGGTTCATGCAAATAGAATAAAAAAAATATGTATGAGTCGAGTATGGTGTACCTTGATTTTGGAAGACGAGTCGGAGGACTGTGTTTTATGCACGCCGTTGCTCTTTGCCAGACTGTCAAACTTGGTGAAGCTGGATTTCTGTGGGATAATATACATTGACACGGGATGATGATGACGATGACTATGTGATGAAGTTGTTGTTAGTAAAAAAAAATGAGTAAAATGGACCTTATCAAAAGAGAATTGCGAGGGGCAAGAGAGTAGCGCCTCCCAGTACGAGGGCTGGAACAGCTGAAGCTTATTGATCGAGCCACTACCGTTATTATTGCGCAAACTATTGTTATTAATATTCTGATTATTATTATTATTAATACTACTGTAAGTTGGGAGAGAGCTCGGGCCACCACTACTCATGATTACTGCTCCGCCGCTACGGGCCCTCGGGGTTATTGGGATCGGGTTCGAGCACTACCACAATACAAGCACACCGATGTTAGTTAATAATGTTGGTTAATTTTGAAAAAATAAATTAGCAAGCGCAAAGGAAAAAAACAAAAAAGACACAGAAAAACATGAATGGTTATGTTTAAGACTCACTTTGAGGAACCCGTGGTACTCTTGCGAGTTGACGACGGTACTCATCGCAGCAGTGGTGGTAGTCGAACCTGGTGGACCACCACTTGCTCCACTCGGCTCGCTACCACCACCACCACCTATCACAGTTAAGTCTCCAAAGCTCCGGCGCTACACATGCAAATTTTATATAGATTTGTTCTTAGCAGGCGGGAAAGTTTACTAACAAATTTATTTAGCTAACAAATACGATACAAAAATTTGTAAGTTTTTTTTCGTATTTACCAGATTGGCAACACAGACTTTGGCAAACACTCTGGACTCTCCGGGTCCGAGTTTCTTTACCAAGTCGTCGGGGATTAGTGGGACGGATGAAGATGACGATGATGATGATGTTGTCGAATTTCCATTCATTACTAACCCGTTAGTAGGCGTCTGATCACAACAACAACAACACACGCGTTTTTTGTTATTTAGTATTATTCAAGCCACTCCAAAAAAACAATGTCACTCCAAAATGTCACGTTACGCCACACAAAGAAAGAAGGAATGTAAAACTTACGACGGAAATGTTTTCCTTGCTGATCTCTGCATTATTATTGGACTTGCTCTTTTTTCCAGCACCAGCCTTGCTCGTTTTCCTCTCCACTTTAGCAGCCTTCTTATTATTATTCGTGGTCTGCTCCACGACGCTCTCCTGCTCCACTCCTCCTCTGATTGTCGATGCTGATGATTCTTGCTGCTGGTTTACACACGACTCCACTGACTCCTGCTGGTGCACCACTGACGAGGACGACTTCTCGAACGAGGACGACTGCTGCATCGTCTTTGTCGTCGACTTTACCGTTTTTGAGGAGACCTGCAGGGAATTTTTAACATTTTAATGTCATGTTTTCCTAATTGGCATGCAATTGACAAAACAATATACACAAACACGCAAACAAGCGTAATATGCCTGGTCAGCTACAAGTTGTAATTGCAGCTAGTAAGATTAGTAATAAAACGGAAGCAGTTAATAGAAAACGCACGGAGAAGGAGTGTTGATGAAAGTTGTCATCCATGGGGAACTCCTGGAACTCGACCCCGTTATCCTCATGGTCAGTGTCATCCTGCTCCATCCTGAGATGCACGAGCTCGTCGTTCCCACTAGGTTCTGGGGACGCATCGTCCTCCCCATCCCTGTTATTGCCAGTGTCAGTTTTGGAAGTAGCTCCAGGAGCGAGTGGCTGATTGGTCGTGATCCTGTTGATCTCCTCGCACTCGACGTCGTCATCAGAGTCAACGGTCCGGGCGTCGTAGTCGATGAGCGTGTTGGTAGTTGTGGTGCTGGTTGTCGTTGTTGTTGTTGTGGCTGAGGAAGCACCTGGCGGGGGGAGGAGGAGTAACTCTGAGTCGGTTAGTAGGTGGTCAGAATCAGAAGACACTCCACTAAACTCGTCATGCTTTAGTAACGATTTCTCGTTGGCTATTAGGCTTGTGAACGGCGCTTGCGACAAACGGTCTGACAACACTACTCCATCCTCATCATCTCCATGCATTTCGAGGTGGTGATGCTGGCTACTTACGGAGGATGTCTTGTACGACGACGTTGACATCTTCCCCTCTGATGACATCACCAGCTGGTGCGAAGACATCTTCTATTTTTACTCTTCTCTTATCTGCTCCTTTAAACACCAAATTCAATCCAATATAAACTTAACGAGTTTAACACAAAATTACCTATGCAGCCAGATGAATAAACACTGAATCATGACCGGAAACTAAAATGTTCTAAATTCCTAATTTCATCCAGAAAAATGTGTGAATGCCCGGCTAAATGTACTGAAATGACACGAATGCGAACGGACTAGTCCGCGATATTTATCAAATTTGATTGAAGGCAAGTGTTTCATGCGAATCACAAATTTGTAACACTTTTCAGCTAAAACGGAAATTTGCAATCAAATTTGACCGATGATGCAGAGAGATATGCAATTTGTTGACAAACATGATAACTCTGTGCTGAAGTGTGCTGCTGCCCTCGAAAAGTAGCAAGTGGCAAGTTGACTAATGCGTACGCGGTGTTTAAATTGCACTTTAGAAAATAGCTAACTCTAACTAAATTCAAGAGAGATTTATAGTTGCCTTCATCATCCACATTCCACATCATCATCTTGATCAATTAGGAAAACTGCAATTGGGTAATGACAGTGGAATTAGCGTGAAAATGCCGACAAGAAGACAGCTCTATAATCCCATCATGACGATGATGAGAAACGTCTTCAGTTTGCAATTTGGGATTGACACACTTGAAGTTTTCACAAAAAAAAACTAATTCACACAGATTCCCACATTTTGCGATTAAAATACCAGTTTTTTTTACCCAGAGAGTTAGTTATATTATAATATCCCCCCAAAAAAGGAACAGAATGAGGAAACTGTTTTGCATGAGAACTCTCTGTGTTTATGTGTAGTTAATCAAGGACAAGTACAAAGATGATGATAAGAAGGAGAAGAGGAGGAAAAAAAAGTTTTCCTTTTTTTATTGTTTCTTCCCTTCCTTAGTCTCAGAAGTGTGCAGCGAGGAGGTTTATTTTGCATAATTGTGTGTGTAAAAACGGTCCGCTTTCACTTGAATAATACGATGAGGTTACTTTTTAAAGAGAGTTTTGCAGTAATTATATATATCCTACCTCATTATGTAAATTGCAATTCATTATAGTTTTTTTTTATTATTTATCTCGTCGATGCACACTCATTCAGACTCACAGGGAATCGTATGCACAGTCTTTTAACAGTTTTTATCGAAAAGGAATAATGCATACACACACGCTATATTTTATCCGTTTTCTAACTCTCTGTGTGCTGCACATATATCGGTGAGAAATGTACGGTTGATGCTGTAAAATGTGAAAGCTAATTAATCGCAAATAATATAACAACAATGTGATGCTACCTGCAATGTCTGCCGGTGTTTTTTTGCCTCGTCTCACACAGTTGATATGTGTATGCGATACAGTTTGTTATTTAAAATGACAATTTGCTGAGAGTTTTTTGTGATGATGATGTCGATGATGATATGAGTCAGGATGAAAACCCGCAGAGGGATCACGCGAGTGAAAAAATCTTAGATTGTTGACTTTTTCAGCGTGGGATGTGTGTTATAATTATTATTCTTTTCTGGAAGTCGATATATTTACGTTTCGAAAGAGGTTCAGTGAACACGAGAGAGCACGACAAGACGCAAGACGCGTATTATTTGGAGTCAGTACTCGGTCCGTCGTCGTGAATATAACGCTGCTCTCTTCAGAAGCATATCAACATCATCATGATGATCGTTTGTGTCTATTTTTAGCGATCCTGTTGGTTCGTTGGATGGGTGCCATGATCATGATTTTTTTTCAGAGAGTCTACTACACATAACTGTGCATTTTGCGAATCGAAATGAGCAGTTTTGTGTTATATATATATGTTCCCATGAAAAATTGTACGCCTTTTTACTGACGTTTTTCCCTCTGAATTAGGATAATACGTGAAGATGCTTCGTCTTTGGAAATGAGAATATATTATCTCGACATGATGATGACGATGAGAGTGTTACAGCTTAGAGCCGTGCCGGTGCACAAAGTAACAGAGTTTATAGTTGTTGCATTCCATTCCTTCGGGGAAAGAAAATTCATTCGCCTTGCACATTCCAGAGAATGAGCACAAAAATTGAGCACAAGTAGCTGATTCATGAAAAAATTTCATGCTCTCCTGGAACTGAGTGATGATGAGTCACAGAAAGTGAAGCTAAGCAAATATTCTTGGGATGATGCTTACCTTTTAAGACGGTATATAGGCGGTTTGCGTGTAAAAATCCAAAAGTTTGGAGTTTTTTAGAGGAACCACTAGTATACAAAAATTTGAGACAGAATTGGTTTTCAGATTGAGGTCGCGAGCACAGTCTTTTCAAAACTCCATGATGGCACGGTTAATAGTAAAAAAGGGTAGAAAAATTGCTGATGGATGATGAGTGTATCACAGTCACAATTTGAGAGAGAGAGAGAAGAGATGTGTGTCCCGTTTCTCCTGATCGGATAATAATGATATAATTTGTTACAGAGCCTGAGAGACTCTGGGAGCGAGCAGTTAGTTGACTTTGCAGTGTACTGTTACTCCGAAGACTATTCAAACGAGTTTTCAACTCGCAAAGAAAACCGGTGGAGCTGCTGTGCACCTACTCCACTACTCCACCACCACCACACGATATTATTATACGACCGAGACGACGTGATTATATTAGCGACACTACTGCTTAAACGATCCTCCGCATACTACTACTGCACACAAACAAGAATGAAAAAAACTCTTTAAAATAGAGTCCTGTTTTTTTTTCATATAATACGGAATTGTTATGCATTTGAGGAAGTTGAAAAGGATTTGCACACACAGGGGAAGCACTAGAGTCTGAGCTCCTTTTTTTATATTATTTCAACTACTATACTTCTCTTCTTCTCTGTGTGTCTATGTGTTGTTCGTTTGTGTGCATGATAGGATGTTCTGGTACGATGGACTCGGTATTATTATCATCATCATTATGCTACTACTACTACTCTGCATTATACATGTACTCGCTGCTTTCAAAATAATAGCAGGGTGGTGGTGGTGGATAATACTCACTGATCGTGGTGGTGGGGTTGAGGAATGGGAATATTGTAATAATAAAAATCTGCACACACTATGTGGATATTTTTTTTTTGCTTGATGATGATCATGACAGTGCACCAACTGTCATGCTAAAATACATACATATAATGCATAACTAAAGATATATATATCGTGAGTGTGTGTATGCAGTTTTTTTTGTTATAGGGTTCAACGTCTGCTGGTGTTGTGGATCTATCTATTACATCGGATGAGGGGAGAAACGAACTTATATAACAATCACGTAGTACGCGAGAAGGAGAAGTCGTACAAAGTCTACTAAAACCGGTCAGAGGGTTATTACGAACGACTAAAAACACAGCACAACTGGAATATGTATTACTGCTACGTTCTTCAATGAAGCCCTACGACGAGGTTTCTCGAGGAAGTAGAGAGGAAAAAGGATAGCTTTTAATTAAAATCTAGATAGGAATCGATCGAATTTATAATAACAATAATAATGATGAAAGAAAAAATGAATGTTTGTTGAGTGAGCGATTTTTTTTAAGGTACTAATACTTGGGTTTACATGTGTGTAGATGCGGAGAGTGCTACTTTTTATATTATGTTGTACAACACTCGAAATATATATATAACAAATAACTCGTTCTTATATATACATACCGTTTTTTCATCACGATCATCATCATCATCATCGTGAAATGCATTCAACCCCTTTTCATCCCGTGTAGTAGTACATAGGGGTTACATACATGTACTACTCACAATAATAACATGGTGAAAAAAGGCAACCACCACCACCACCACGAAAGAGTAGAAGCACATTCCTCAGAGTTCAATATCAGTAGTGGTGGTGGTACGTATGTGTGTGTATTGCTGTGTTGTAGTCGTTTCTTCCAAGTTCAATGCACTGATTGTCGCGTATACATACACACTGCGATTCATGATGAATGACAAGCAACAACAGACAATTTGTTAGTTTTTAAATGTCGCCTTTTAATCGCTTACCAGAGAACTAACAGAAAATCTCTCAAAAAGCATGAGAATATAATCGTGTGGGTTATGTAAGTACTCCTCCACTATATGGCATCTTTCTAGACTCGTAAAACCTTTGTTAATTCGTATATACAAAAATAAAAACTACGGTTAAAAACACGTTATATATCACAAAACCAAACATAAATAAAATACACACGAGTTTTATACATAACATTCTATACATTAACAAGATCTATCTTTGGATTCCATAATTATTCGCTATATATAACTAGAGAAATATGCGGGTGAGGTGTGCTTTTTACACGTCGTCGAATAGACCTCGGGGTGGGTTCGTCGCGTCTGCTGATGACATGCCACCTCCCCCCTGGTAGTAGTACCTGCTGCTAGATGATGATGTCGTGTTTGGCGGAGGGCTCGTCCCGTACACCCTCACGCGGTTTGATGACGAGTCCTCGATTAGCACTCGAGAGTAGTACGTCTCCTCGTCTTGAGGGTTGCTCTGCAGGTGGTGGTGCGGCGAGGACGGGGAATCGTCGTATGCCAGGTTTCGCAGGTTCTCCACTACACACAATCTTTCGTTTATTTTCCCGTTACGGTAAATTATATTTTTTGGGTAAATTAGTTAGAAAAACGCAGGCTTACCAGCGACGTTGGCTGCGTCTGCAGCGCTTCCTCCACCAGCTCCTCTGCTAGTGTCGAACCTCCTCCCTGCGTACTTTCTCGAGTTTGCCCTGTCCGCGTTGTCGATGCTCCTCTGCCTCCGTCGCTTTTCTGAAATGGACCAAACGTGTCACAATTCACAATGTTAATATGAAATATGGATGATGATAGTTATGCAATGAGAGGAAAAACGACGAGCCTCCTCTAACCTCTAATAACGAGCTGGCTGCCTTCCTGAACGAGCTCAGTGACGATTTCATCCTCGGGTAGGAACTGCTGGAACCCGACCTTACTCAAGATCCTGGCACCAACCCGGAACCAAGTGAGAATGGCGATGAGGAGGATCCCGATAGGGAAGTACACGTTGAACCCGTCAGAGATGAGGTTGATCACGTCCATGTGCCCCATCACCTCGGTGTACATTGTCTCTGGAATGCGAGATTGAATCACGTGAGAGTCCAGGTGGAACATTGACAGCGTGTTCAGACAAAGCGGGGGCGTCAACCGGCACAGCAACCTAATAAACGTCATTCATTATCATAATCAATGTGTGTGGAATCAAGAATATTCTAGAGTTTTGCCGATTGTGTATACGGATGCAAAATCTACACGAGAATTTAACATTACGAACAAATTTTCTGCGTATAACTATAACCAGGTCCGCAGGAAATTTGAGAATTTAGCATTACGAACAAATTTTCTGCGTACAATTATAACCAGGTCCGCAGGAAATTTGAGAATTTAACATTACGTAAATACGCAGAAAATTTGTTCGTAATGTTAACAGTTTCCTAAATATTCGCAGAAAGTGTAGAAGATTTTGCATAAAAAATTATTGTTTGTCAAATTTTGGAGCTCACATTCCAGCGAAGATGAGACTGTACTCATCGGTCTGGTGGTTCCTGGAGAGGTAGTAAAAGTTGAAAACCCGTATCTTGAAAATGGTGTAAAACGCGCAGGTGGCCATGTATGCGATGGTGATGGTGCAGAGTAGCTCCATTTCCGGATATGCAGACCGCGTGCTGTTCAGCAGGAGCGCAAAGAAACTCAGCACTGGAGTTCTATTGAAGAACGTCACCTCCGACCAGATTATCATGAACGAGAGGATGCACGCGATCACTGATATAAACTTCAGGCCGTACGAGTGCAGCTTGCAGCGCACGAACCACTCTTCAAATTTAATACGTTCCATATCACTAGTTAGTCGTATTCCCTATTCGACTTGGCAATTTACATTATGCTTGTAAGATGCGTTTTTACCGAAACTGCTGGGAAGGTGTCTCCACAAGCATGAGGGCTGCTCATCGAAAGAGTGCTTGAAAATCAGGGTGCTCGACTTCATGTTTCGCTCCACGTCTTCCAGGTATATTGCGTGTGCTATTGCTCTGTCGTATTGCGTCTCTATAAATTACGATCACATTTAGTGATTATCATCATCAAGAATAATGCTCCAAAGTACTTTGTTGTATGCATGTGTTACCAGTGCGGTGGTATGCCTGCAGGGCCCTCTTCACGTTCCTGTGCAGCTTCACCAGCAGCTTTTCGTTGACCTCGTTGATAGTCTCGTTTACCCTCCGCCTTGCCATCTTCTCTCGGAACTCGAGCGGGAGGGTACTCACTATCGTCTGCAGGCTGTTCGCCAGCTGAGGTGGCATCGAGTTTGTCGACTTCACACACAGCTGCAGCGTCTGCATAATCATCATCCATATTAATTACTATCGCTCAAATAAACTACCTTCAAACTTCCGGTAAATCTAATCCCAAATTTTCAAAATAACCAACCTAGCTCAAATTTAATGTTTGTTAGCAGGAAAATTTAATTTTAAACTATAAGACATGGAGGGAAAGAGTAAATTATGGTGTGTGTGCGTAATTACCTCGATGACATCATCGATGGATTCCTCAGCAGAGCTCCTCTCAGCGCTGAGTTTGGCGACCTTAAAGTACGCCACGTTGAGACTCCTCCTCTCGCAGGCTCCCGAGTAGAGTGCCTGTGGAACGCTGATGAGCCCATAGCCGAGCATAAAGACGAGTAGAAAGAGCCCCCAAGTGTTTGACGCAGAGGAGGCGATGGCTTTAAGCTTGGGCCAGTTGAGATCCAGGTTTGGTTTGACTGCGATGTAAGCGAGGAGAATTCCACAGATGAAGAGGTAAGACCCGTAGTATATGGCGTTGTCCAGGAGGGCGGAGCGGAGCTTGCCCTTGATTGTAAACTCTCCTGCCTGCACGTACGACTGCATCATGGGGAGGATCAGCCATGTCAGCAGTTGCGACGTCCAGTACACCACTCTCCACAGGTTTTGCATCACTGACGGGTCCACGTACGAAGGTGGAACCACACATGCCTCTGTCGGTGGGAGTACTGACGAGTTGGTCGACGAATTCGTTGGCGTCGACGTGTTCGCCGCTGCTTCTGTCTGGTTCACGCATTGTCGGTACGCCGTCTACTCAACAAACAGTCATATTTCAACAATTGGTTAAAAATCTGAGGTTTTTAATCAAAAGTTATAGTAAGTAGATTAGTAGATATAAAGTGTTATTACTGGAGAAAA
>JAANSN010002032.1:0-27366 GCA_036850665.1 Dicranocentrus wangi | reverse complement strand
ATCATACATCATTAGTGCCAATTTGAATTTCAGTCCTTTAAAAGCATGTGTCTCAAACTCAAATCATGCGTAACAAATAGAATTTATCGCATCACATTCTCAATCACATACTTTTGCCTAGATAAGACTCTCATATCATATCAAGGTACGTATCTCCTCATTTCAGCCAGACCAGTAATTTTCCAATGCATACTTCCAGAAAACATAGGTATACACAACTAACAAAAAACCCAAGATAAGTTATGAAAAGTGCAGGTAAGTTCTTGGTAACTGGAGCTGGAAGAGGTATGTCCAATTTTTTAACATCCTGAGTCATCAGTCATCACTCATCACTGTCCTAAGTTCAAGGACCTATATGCATTTATATTAACTCAAATTCTAGGCTAAAACATTTCTAATTTGAATGAACATGAAGGAGTAATCGGAGGTACAATTGTCGCAGTCGGGGGTAAGTAATTATTGCGTGAGTGGAAGAGTATACATTATATAGTCCGATGTTCAAAATTATCGGAGCGTGCGTGTTGCATCCAGAATGTGCGTTATGGCGAACTGGCAGTAAAGTACAAACGCAAACTTTCCCGGTATCATTAAATTAGCTTTAATTAATTGATTGATTGCAGAGAAACATCGATTTGGATTTAAATTTTAAAAATCTATAGCTAATGGCTAGTGCGAGTGCCTCAAAGTGTGCATCCAGTAATACAGTTTTTGCATCCGGTGCAGGTGGCTGGACAAGCGGCAGTGGCGCAGTATTCCTGAGTTCCACTATCGGCCGTGTCACACTTGTCTGGTTTTGCGGTGCCACATTTGGTGCAGCCTAAACTCATTTGTGGGCAGGTGGGCGTGGAAGAAGAAGAAGGAGGTGTTGGAGGCTTGGGAATAGGAATGTTTGGCAGTGGGATTGGACGCAAGAAAAATTCTAGAAATGAAAGATTTTATTTTTTAAAAAAGTCTGATTAAGTCTAATTTGATAAGTATTTTTAGGCAACAGCAGTACTTACTAGAATCAAGTTGTTTGTTGGCCTCAACGAGGGAGAGACCGAGAATGGCAAAAGTAGCCACAAACATGATAGCTGAGAATTTATTCATCTTGAAGATTTTTGGACTTAGATCTTTTAAAATTCTACTTGTGTGGATCTGATGGAGGACTGAATGTGGGTTACATGAATTTTTCGGGCCATTTTATAGTAAAATCTCAGAACCGGATCAGGAATATTAGGATCTCTGCATTTCTGCAGTCATTACATTTGTGCATAGGTACGTTACAACTAACAGACTAAACAAAGACAGGCAGCACATCTGATCAAACACATGATCCGGTAATTATATAACACGAGTGTGCATGGTACGTTGATATTGGTATCATAGTGCATCCAGTAGGCAAACAAGTCTCATAGTCGAATCTCAAATCTCAATTTCATTGCCATTTTATCAGAAAATTGGCGTATGCATATTTGGGCACGGAACTTTCAACAAATTCACATGCGGTTTTTGCATAATATGCTTTTCAATTATGTTATAGTCTATAACCTATAACATATAACTTATAGATAATAGATACCATACTATAACTTTTATAGACAATATTAACAACTTGGTTATTCAAAAGAATATAAACAACGCAACCATTTCTACCTGCAGATCATTTCAAGAATTTAGCCATCCTCCAGGTCTATCACATATGAGCACTATTACATAATAATATTCTGTGAATATTAAATTTTTAAATACCTAAGCCAATCTATTTACCTAGGACAAATACAAGAATAACCTTGATATACCTAGCCACTAGCCATCCTAGCAGCATTCTGCTTCCTTCGGCAACTTGCAACTTGACCACGAACTTGGAAGTGCTTTTCTAGAAAGATAACGAAGTTTCCGAAAAGTATCCTACAAAATATCCGATTATGATAATGGAAATGGCAAATGGAAGGGTGCTCTGGATTAACTTCCCAAATAACTGCGCCCCACTTGGCCATCGACAGTGGCTTACCTTAAAAAGTTTTTCGTAATACCAGAGATTGGTAGCTTTTGGGATAAGCTAAGCTACAAGCTAAGCTACAGCTAAGCTACGTAGCTTTAGCTGAAGCTTGTAGCTGATTTATGACTGAAAATAGCTTGAAGCTGTAGCTTGTAGCTTGTTTTTTGCTGAACGTAGCTGATAGCTGAAGCTTGTAGCTGATTTTTCATTGACAAAAGCTTGAAGCTATAGCTTGTAGCTTGTTTTTTCTNCTTGTAGCTGATTTTTCATTGACAAAAGCTTGAAGCTATAGCTTGTAGCTTGTTTTTTCTGAAAGTAGCTTATAGCTATAGCTTGTAGCTTACTCTCATGTAAACCTTAGGCGACATAACCTACAAGTCCTTTCACCGACATTTCTCTCTAATATACGAGTTATAAAGTAATCCAAAGTCATATTACAACGTTGTAACATAACAATGTTTGGTTTTCATGACCGGAATTTGATAGAAGTGAAATATACAAACCGTTCGTGGAGTTTACAAAGTTTACAAATGTAATTACGAAATACTAAAATTATATATAAATGGCTCATATAATTTTGTAACGGTTTGTATCGACAGTTTGGGTTAATTTTTAACTAATTGGTTCTTTAAAATTTGTAATTTTCCGATAAGCTACAGTTACAAGCTAAGCTACAGCTAAGCTTTGTAGCTTTAGCTAAAGCTTGTAGCTTATGTTAATTTGAAAGTAGCTTGAAGCTATAGCTTGTAGCTTATCTTTTATTGAAAATAGCTTGTAGCTGTAGCTTTTAGCTGGTTTAAAAGTGGAAGTAGCTTGTAGCTGAAACTTGTAGCTTGGTTTTCAGTTAAAGTAGCTTGAAGCTAAAGCTTGTAGCTTGGTTTTCAATGAACGTAGCTTTAAGCTAAAGCTGGTAGCTTCAAATCTCAAGCTACCAATCTCTGGTGACCAGGGCATTATAACATCGGTTGTGTATGTAGTTAGTAATACGATACGAATTTGGATTGGAATACCATAATAATACATATAACCATATCAAAGGAAACCCATGAAATAATACCTGGACCATTTCCCAGCTTTCCCGCATGTAGGGTACACACCCTTAAAATATCCGACACAGTACGGCCATTATCATTACGTTTCCCCCGTCCCTGTCCGGATGGTTACACGTGAACTCGCAGCCTCTTACTCACATGATTCACTAATTATCCACCACACCACTTCACCTTTGCAGCCCTTGACCCTTGCCCTTTCTAGCTATTTTAATTTTAATTATTGTATTCCGTGGTAGGGTGGCTACTAGCTGGACTTGCTAAAAAACTGTATTTGTAAATGCAATGCAATACAAAGAGCCAAGGTCAGATTCAACATTAAAATCTAGACGTGTTGTGGTGAAGTGAGTCTTTGTTGCTTTGTAAATGCGACGTGGGTGAAGTTTACTCATTATTACTCATTCTCTTCTCGCATCGTTTTATCTCATGTCATATTGGGGTCCATATCAGCTGGTCTGTCTTATAAACTGAATAGAGTTTAGCCGGCTGTCAAAAAGTCGATATGAATGGGATGGGAAGTATTAATTCCAAATCAGAAATCAACATCCGCTGTCACTCAAATAATACGTGGCTCATGGGTGAGTACAAAAAGTCGTGAGAAAGTTTGTGTTCTTCAATCAAAGTAGTACGAAACGAAAGCAAAGCTAAAATCACACAGGTAGTTGGGTGACCTGATAAAAGTGAAAGTAGGAAAAGGCGAGTGAAAGTGAAAAATGAAGCAAGAGCAAGGTGACGTGATATCCCAATCCCCATGTCTGTTCTGCACTAGCAGCTGTGACAATCCCGACAAACCACCAAGTGATCATGATTGTTACCCTGAAATAGGAAATCAGGAAATCAAAAAGGAACCCAGTAAGAGATCCGCTTTTGCTACAGAATTGTCTCCTGAAGACGCTATTCTTGATGGGCACCTTAAAGCCATTTTCATTATCCGACACGTGCTTGGCCTGTCAGCCAAGACAGCCTCCCAGTATTTGAGACAAAATGAGGGAGAGACTCGGCCAGATCTTTGGTTCTCCGTGTGTTCCACGTGTGAGAGGAGTGTCGAACAGTGTTTCCTCATCCGCCGCAATATACTGCAATTAGAAAGGAAATTGGAGAAAGTCCGGGTTGGTCTTACGGATCTCATTTGCTCCACGCAAAGTAAACAAGAATTGAGTAACCAACGGATCAATGGTATGACGTATGAAGTGCGTCAGAACTTTCTGGGAGACAATCCTAGTCGAAATTATCCGGTTGAAATAAAAGGGAACTCCAGTATTACTCCAGTGCGTCGGAATTCAGAAAAATCGGAAAAGGAATGTGAAGGTGAGCAAAACTCCACGCAATGCGACTTTCCTTCACCTGTGCAACATGAAGTTTTCGAAACCCATTGGATGCCCTCAGATAACGGGTGTGACGTGGAAGATCAAGATGGAGGGGTCAAAACGGAAGGGTGCAAGAAGCCAAAACCTGATGAAGTCAAAAATTTGTTGAGCGGGGAATCAGGGTGAGTAATCCATTTCTCGTGCTTGATAGAATTGGTTATGGGGATTACACATTTTACGAAATATTATAGCGAAATTATTTTTTTGAAATCGTTTAGTAATGAAGTCCCAAAGACTATACGGCACATACTGTACAATGTGTCATCCGGGCGGAGTGTTAAGTTAAAGCATACCAAAACAGAAGTCAGAAAGTCATCACATGCAGGCTTGAATGGAACTACGAAACGAAACCGGAAGTTCCATTGTGAGAATTGTTCTGCCATATATCCTACAAGAAAACTGCTTCAACTGCATGTCCGATTACATGAAAATCATTCA
Source organism: Dicranocentrus wangi (assembly GCA_036850665.1). Lineage (NCBI taxonomy): Eukaryota > Metazoa > Arthropoda > Collembola > Entomobryomorpha > Entomobryidae > Dicranocentrus > Dicranocentrus wangi. The sequence continues at coordinate 22,531 of JAANSN010002032.1, read as the reverse complement.
GGCTTAACATGTTGTTCGTGCGGTTGGCTTTGTGAACATGAAGAAGACATACAGAATCATTTAAAGAAGTTCCATAAGCCACCGTTAATAAAAAGACGGTATCGCCTTCGTCGCGTACGAAAGACTGCGAGGGGCTATGTCACAATCAAAAGTAAACTTCTTGGCAAAATGAAGAACACTGATGAGCTGCCGTACTATTGCGACCATTGTCACATGATATTTACACGTTCAGGACTGCTTATAAAACACGTTAGAGATTTCCATAAAGCACAGAATATGAGCATCTGTCAGTTATGCAAATCAAAGTATGCAAGCAAGCAATTGCTTGAAATCCATTCTGTGGAAAGTCACAACACAGTAGTCAAAAAGGATTATGCAAACGAATACACTGCTCCTACAAAGTGTAAGTACTGCAAAGATATGTTTCTTTCAAAGTTAAAAATGGACTATCATATTGCAGAAGTACATAAGGACTGCTTATTAGCCTGTCAGACATGTGGCTTTAAAGCTCGTCTATATAGCAGACTGGTAATGCATATGAAATCAGTAAGTTATTTATTTTATAATCCCATGAAAAATGTTCGACTGAACTTTTAATTCAGATAAATTAAAAATAGATAAGGGAGGGATGTTGGTTGTAGTTGTATCATGCTTATTATTACCGTTACAGCATACGAAGGAGAAACTTGTGGTATGTGAATTTTGTAGCAAGGCATACAAGAATATACATAGTTTGAGGGCTCACAAACTGAAGACCCATTCCACGAGCCTTGGATTAGAAGAAATTCTTTGTAATCAATGTGGAAACAACTTTTCGTCTACTTACGCTTTGCAGAAACACGTGAAATATGTGCATGAGAAGAAAAAGGACGCGTGTTGTGACATCTGTGGAAAGGGTAAATTTGGTCAGAAGTTTCCAAACTATCATGTGACTTCAGTCCACTAATTATTATTATTAATTGCAGCGATTATTTGTGGTTTATTTAGCTTTTGGAACCAAGTCCGACGTGCGGAAACATAGATTGCTGCATACCGCACCACGGGAGCTACAGTATCAACAAGGACCATTTACATGCGAATACTGTCAAGCTCAGTTTAATGTACGTCAGGGACTGTATTATCATTTGAAACGATTACACAGTGATAAGTATCTGTGCAGATGTTTAAAGTGTGGGAAAGGATATACCGCGGAAAATGCTTTTAATTACCATCAAAGAACATGTAAGGTTGCGATACAGATTCAATTAGCTCATAACGCAAAGTAAGCTATTATTTTATTAGGAGTAAATATTCTACTTATGATTTAGTATGCTTATGTAACTTGTGTTTTATCATTAAACTGAATAATAACGTATATTATTAAGTTTGTCGTCAGTTCTCCATCACTGCTGGCCGACAAGCCAAATTCAAATGTAAAACTTGATAATTTGCTTTGAATTACTGATAGATAATGTTTTTTTGATCGTTTATTTTGACTTGCTGCAATTAGCTAGTGTACATTGATACATCACAACATGCATTATATAACGCTACCTGCAATCCATTTAATATTATTTTACATTACCTGCATTGTCGAATAATGCGTGTTATATCAATAATTTATTATTTATTTAGGCATATGTGCCATTAGACATTATAATTAATCAAAAGAGAACCAAGTGAAAGCTGAGACTATAATATATGCATACATATATAGTGTAAGTAAATTCATATATCAAATTAGTAATCGATGCGCAGACAAGTTACACACTTACACTATACCAATATACTCTGAAATTCAGTTTAATTGAATCAAATAAAAACGAATGTATGTATACCTAACCTATGTATAATGCTTAGGTAGCTACACGTAAATGCGTAGCTCGAAAGATGGGATGAAAACCATCATCCCATAAGAATTAAGTTGATAGTTTGACTGATGCAGAATTGGAGTATAACCAAAGGTGTAAAATTATCGAAAAAGCTGTTTGCAATTCTAATTTTGACAAGTGGACATGACTCCCAATAGCGCTTGTGCCATAGTCTAAACAGTCTATTTTCTCCTGCATGAACGGATGAAATGCTTGACATGGCGAATACATTTTGCTGATGGCGAACGTCTTGGCTCACTGAAAAGGCATTTGCAGGAGATTGCACCGCAATTACCAGCAACGTTGATCCACAAAAAGCACCAAACCCACAAAAGCCCAGCACGGCAATATCAAGATTATTACTTTGGGAAATAAGAATATAAATGTATGTTATAGCACCAAACGCAATTCCACTTGTGACTCCAATCATTAGGTGTTTCCTGTGCGCTAGATTATACTGATCAACCAAAATCTGGATTTCTCGGTATATTTTCATGTAGGTTCGTACGTGTTTATTATTAGGGATACTTCGATACCGCGCTGTGCGCAAGCTATCAATACCCTTTTGAAAGGCAATAAGGGTGCATTTCATGGCGAAAATTACCAGTACGAAATTGAAAACCAAACTCACAATTATCAAATCCATGATTATGCTCCAGAAAGCGAACGTATAGAAAAAGATGAACAACCTGTTGGTCACTGCGGATAACGCTGATTGACAAACATCATTCCTGCAAGATTTAAGGATGGCTGGAGCAACAGCAATAATAGCGTTCCAAGGAAGATTTGGGACCACTGCTGCAGCAACAGCAATGCTTATAATGTACGAGTGACAGGCAAGATCTACGCTTCGAATAAGCAATCTTACTATTTGGCTTTCTTGTCTAGTTTTGAACAGTTGAAGATCTACAATGATTAGAAGATTATACAGTTCAATTATTTGTAGAGTTATTTAAAACTACAATCAGTTCACCAGTTACATTTGTATAGTATGCATTGCATTTATATATAATCTTACCTTGCCGGTGTTGAACAGCAAAGCGTTTTTCGAACGCAAGTAATTCATTCGTTAGCTCTACAAAGTCTGTAGAATGATTTCGGTGAAACCAAATAAAGCCAAACGTTACAATATACACAGAGATAAAGTACAATGATAACACCGTTGCAAAGACGCTCAAGTTTCTGGACGTTGTCAGATATAAAATTTGACAAAATGAACCCACAATCAGTGTACCTGCAGGGAACATCCATGACTTTTGTCTGAAATATTCGGAAATGTCAAACTTGTGGTCAAATTCGTTCCATCTGTAGGGATAGGGTGCTTTTAATTTTCCTTTGGATTTCTTTAGCAGTATTCGAACTATTTCTGAAAGTGTCCCTGTACAGATTAGCATTCTTGATTGTAAAGAAAGAAACAAAATTTATAAAGCAAGAACTAACTTTGCGCTAGTGCAGAAAGTGTGGAAGCTTATTGTATATTTTGTCTCGGTAAACTTCAAACTGTATAATAATGGTTTTTGATGAATCTTGCACAACAGTAATTATGACTATAACCAGGTAGTAGAAAGTGTTTCATAACACAAGTATAGGTTCTAGATGAAAATATGTCAGTTTACGTATCTTAGTTTACGGGACTTGTGATGTTATGTACCATTGATACGAAACTAAAATAATCCAAGACTATACCGCCTGCTTAACCCTAACGTACTATATAGTAAATATTATTTAGTAGTACAATGAATATCGAAATTAGATTACATGTTTAATTCGGGTTATGCTTACTAATTCGGCATATCATAGTGGCTTTGTCACTTGTCACGGTATATCAAACATCATAATACATGACCATTTAAATTGGATTCAAGATACCTCAAAAGCGTAATGACAAATGAAGCAATAGCAGAATAGAAGCCACCTGTGCCCACAGCGCAGTGGAATAAGACTGGCTATTTTCTTCCCGCGGATCCATGTATATTATTAATTTCCTTCCATTTATTTTATATATTTTTTTGGTAGTAATAATTCTCCACACTTACAAAGAAAATCATCCTCCATTCCATTTATTTCCAAGTGTTTGCACTCACTCAGACCCACCTGTTCATACATACACCTGAACTTTTTCATTGGTAATAATATGGCACAAGTTGAACTCACTCTCAGAGTCATCAAATTTGAAATATTCGAAATCATCATGTACCATGCACATTTAGAGCACCCATTTTAGAGATATATTATGACTATAATGTGAAACCGTGATTATAATGAGTACGTAATATCATATACGTAAAGAATTGCAGGTGAAGGAACAGGTGCAAACACCGACTGGACATTGATGGAGGAGCATTTAATTCTTGTCAAAATTAAAGGAACATTGAAACTACTAGTGCAATTAAAATTAAACGGAGAGAAATTAGTGAAATACATGGAACGGAACCTTGTGGAGGGCACAGCTTATTTCCGCTGCGCTCTGGGCTCTGGATCTTCTGTTATTGTGAGCGGCTCATAATGGCCACGCCAAAACCAAGCGCTTTTATCTTCCCCTCCTGGTGATATTTGTTTTTCATATGGATTTGTAGTCTTATGTTACGTCTAATCTTGTTATGACATTAGATTTGAAAACCATACACCCGACGCGAAATAACTGGCAATTTTATTGGGCCTTGTAGCTTAGCTTAATTAAGTTATGGTTTGGTGTGAATTTCAAGATACGATGATAATGTTGCCAATCCATACATTACTGTTAATAACCGCAGACTTTGCTCACGAAGCCATTCGTTGTGACTTTTGCATGGTATTCTACTAGTATTTGCATCATATATCAGCTAATTTACAAGGTTATAATTTAAGTTGAATCTAAAATTACTCATAACCGAGTACTCAGAACATTATTGAAATCAGTACGTGATATACGATGTACGATTATGACTTGTTCTCATATCTCTCCACTAATCGTTTTTTGTTTACCCTGGAAGGTGGTATGAGTCGTAGGAATTAAGAATTCATTGTGGTACTTTTGTGCGTATTTATAATTATATCCAGCGCAAGCTATTGTCAAAATCTATAATGTACGAGCGTACAACGAAACAGAAACCTTTAAATTAGAGGAAAGATCGTGTTCAAAGGGCAAATAGGTACTCAAGTTTCATGCTAGTCGAATTCCCATTTCAACATGCTTTTTCAACGCTTCCAGTCTTGAGATTTTACACTCCATGTGAAAATGTATACTTAAAAATGATTTCTTTATTATATCCAACTCCAGACGCTTTTTTATTTTTTATAAAGTTCCCTGACGGTGCAACTCTGTGTGCTCTTTTCATTGCATCTCCCTTCATTTGATAACATTTTAATGCATATATCCTTCTGACGAAAGACGGCAGAGCAGGAGAATACAAGTCATTTCTTTTTTACTCGACCCCAACAAACCAGATGGTACTTCAATGAAGTTGGTGTGTGTCCTTCTTTATGTCTTTGTCTTAATGAGACCTTCAAATGCTAGCAAGCAACAAAATCGAGCTGAGAATTTGCTGATGAAACCCGTCTGATTAAGACATCCACAGCTAAAACCTGAGAGACATGACGCTTCAAGCTCCGTTTATAGTATAAAATCTAAATCAAGACAGGGCACTGTTTTTTATACTTTGTTCACTAAAATAATATGCCGGATATTATGTGATGAGCGTATCGGACTGGTTGTATTAATAATACGGGGTTGCTTGAAGTTACCCCTTTTTCTCACATTCAAGTAGTAAGATGGATGGATGGATAGCGTTTCTTTTTTGTGAAGAATTTACCCATTGCACTACAGTGTGCGCCGTTGATACGATCACACAAGTTGCATGGGCAGGTCCTCATAAAGCAGAAGTTTTTTGTGTCCCTGTTCCTCTTTCGCATCAGATGTAGACTCAGACAGTTCTTCGAATAAAAAGTGGACCCTTTGATCATAAATTTACTTACAGACCACATCATGGTACTCATCTTTAATTTACCTAATTAAAAGGCCAGACTCTGTTTTGCTTTCGTATGGGGAATAATGAGGAAAGGGTTAGAAGAAGAACTGAGAACCCCTCGTGAGTTGCATCAGTTTACTTTGTGTTCTGTTTATTTGGGCGTACATGATATAAAAACATTTTGTGAAACGGGATGTTCCCTAATTTTTGTCTCTCAACGTAACGCTTGTCTCACCAATTTGCCATATATTTGGGTTGGAATGTGGAAAGCATAGGTTTGGATATTTTTTACATGTAGCTGACAAGAAGATGAAACACGATTTGTGGAACTACTAAACATGCATGCATGCAGGCTCGCCGTTCATTAGGATCGAAGCGAAGTCGCTTCGACTTGCACTAATTTATGGCACTTGATAAAACGAGGTGACAAGGAGAACGGAGGGGAAAGCCAAATGTACAAATTAAAAACAAATCAGGTATCAGGTCTCTTCCACCTTTGTCGTATTCAAATATTTACAAGTCTGTGACGATTTAACTGATTGCATTTACATGTATACATTACGTAATTGGAGGAAAGTATTTTCTGGAGCGAGCAGACCAGTTCTGAAATCAGCAAAATGTTTACAGGTTAAACCTTGTGAAACTATTTCCCTCAATTATTCAACAGGTCGATCGATCGGCGTGAGCTGGCGCTATTTTAAAAGTTGAATAGATGAGTAAACCGGAAAACTTTTCAACAATTCTTCTAAACGTATATCATTTTGATGACTTACCAAATAATATTGTGAGGAATACGATCCAGCAATAATGGTGTGAGTCTTCACAAGATTTCACACGAATCTTTGAGCCTAAACTTTGTATTGTAATAATTCCCCTCGCACCTACTACCTTAAAAAAACAGTTTCTTACAATTAGTGTTAGTAAATCATATTAAATTATATGGTATTTGCGGTAACAAATTGGAAAGGCAAGATGATTTGTACGTACGTGACTTTCACCCACATGAAGTACTTCCCTTGTCATTTATATACGCATCAATGGGGAACATCAAACTTGTCAAGCTTGGAGAAAACTTTTGTGGACAATGGAGTCGTTTTTACAACTCATATTGTCACCATATTTGACATTCCTAGACTAAATTCAACTGTTACACTCATTCATTCATTCCTGCTTAAGGTTTAAATTGACACAGGAAAGCATTATGTCTTCCTTCCATTATAATCTCAGATAGTCCAAATAAGTCCACGGTGAACTGGAACCCTATAATCCACATGTCGAACACAAAAATGGAACTGTATCTAGTATCATGTCGGTGGCATTAGTAATGTTTGACAATAACGAGGCACGTTTCAGAAATTCGCCGAAGTTCAAGTTCCCATCATTTAGAAACCTTTGCTACGAGAATGAAAATAAGCATGCGTAGTGGTCGTTGTGAAGTGAAATACATCAATGCAGTGGTTTGCATGCATGTATGTAGGAGCATGAGAATCACAGAGCATCCATACATATTTTTTAAACACTCACATCAGCAATATTATTCGTTTACAATGGGGAGTGCAGTTGCCTATTGCATTTCCTGCATCTCAGATCTCACTAGATAGGCCACACTCCGACTGTCTCATTACTCCAGATGTTGCCGATTGCTGCGTTATAAAGGCTTTTACCAGTAAGGGAACATAAATGTGCATGTTATGTTTTACTAAAGTCAGAGATGTTCAATCACTTCAGCTTCTCCAGAGCAAGTGTTCTTGACGCCACAAGCCCATTTCGCCCATTACACCAAATATCGTCCAAATAAATGATTCAATTCACATGTATATAATGCAACGCGGTATACTTCTAAAGATCATTTTAACATGTCGTTGTCGTTATATAGATTCTAGAATCAGGTAATTTGTACCGAAACCCAATTATTGCCAACTACGGAACCTGAAACATTATTTCTTTGTCCCTTTTGCCGTCGAGACATTTGGCCCTTGCTGTGAACGTAGAATGTCACTAGTAGTTTGAAATACATTATTGTGAAGCTTATTATGTAACATGATTTAACATTTTTTTCGCACTCATAAAGTTAAACGAACATCAGCAATAGTTCTACTTTTTCCGTTATACTTTGCGATGGGAGCTTTATACAAGTGATCCCCAAAAATTCGCATCCCGCACAAGCTGACCTACCTATCTGACAAAGCCTTTGCCCAATTCCGGAGTTTGATCTTGTAATACTTGAATGGGCTTCATAACCTAATCTCACGATTGGCAAATCATTTCAATGTTGACTCTGCATAAAACTGAATTCCTTCTATATGATTCCCTCCTGCTTTCCCATCTGCATCTGGCGTGCCAAGATTGCAGCTTGAAATACATACATTATACGGTAATTACTAAGAATATCACATTTCAATAGAACCCATCTTTGTGATAATGCTCCCTCCTTCCCATTTGGTCCTAGTGACTTACTAATGCGCTTATGTATATCACAATGTCATTGTCACTGGGATGATGACTTGATAAGATGAGCAACGCAAGTATCATTACTATTATGACCCTTAAAAAGTCCCATTCTTTACTATGAAACGTTGCAAATTAGGCTAGCATGCAATAACTGACAAAAGGATTGCATGTAGTTTTTATTCCGAGATATCCTTTTCAAACCCCTAAACCAAGCCACCATTTGCGAGTGATACATGCAAATGTTTAAAATTGGGTACAATTTAACAGTCTAATTTGTCATGTTGGATAGCTGTTTCAGGAAGACATGATAAGAGACATGACGTAACATTAACGTGATAAATCATTATACCCAACTTTACTATCATCGCCTCCCTGTAAAAGTACTACAAACTCAACCTGCCAGAGATTTTTGTTCTGTCATCAAGTCATCACTTTTGAAAAGCACAAGGACCAAGACCATTCACAGTTTCATTCACAAAAGTCATCATATTATCATCATCATCATCATATGTGTAATATAATATGAGCTTTCTCGAAGATAGAGGGAACGATTCTAGGAGAGAATACTACTAGAAATGAATTGAAAATACACGAGAAGTAAATACATGAGGAGTATAATGACAAATGCCAAGTCATGCGAATTAATGGTTTTTCCGTAGTCAGTGCAATGCAGGTACAATGAGAGAGACTTCAAAGCTCAATAATATCCCACAACGCTTTAGACACTTTGGTTGGTGATGAAAGGGAATGATACCAAAAGTTTTAGTTTTTTTTACCCTCCTCAATTACATCTCTTCTCAACTCAAATGTGAATTATTTACAGTTGTTATCCAAGTGTTGGTCTGTCACTTACTATTCCAATTATCCCTGCCAGTCCGCCACTATATATTTTTTTAGAAAAAGAGCCGATTGATCGGAACGTCGTATTGAAAGCTGCGGTGCCTCTGAGCTGGTCTCCTTTGAAATTGAGGATGAAACTGAGGGCAAAGAAAGAAAATTGGATTGAAAAGAATTTTGCGAGTTATGTTGAGTTCACCACACTACTTGCTTCTCTCGGTCAATGATGCCATTTCGCGTGATGATATGACACTTGATATTATGTAAAAAAGAAAGGACGTTTTGAAAGTGTAGTAGGGGTGATTCATTTGATATACTCTTGTAATTGAATATTATCCTCTTGTCCCATTTTTTTTCAAGATTTCATTTTGTTATGTAGTAAATGTCAAGGTTTTCACTCATGAAAATAATAATTGTGAGCACGGCTAACAGGTTGCGATTGGCCTACTATATGCTATTATTTACCATGTTTGAGCATTCGGCTGTAAAAATGAAAATCGACAGAAAGAAAGGAACACGGTTTCCTCACTTCATGGGTTGCTAAATTATGTTAAGTATAGTGTGGATCTTCGTTAATGCAAATATGTATAGTTGCGGAATGTTGAATATGCATACTATGAAGTGGGATACGAGTCCGGTATAGAGTCCCACACGGAACAGGTTACAGATCTCGCGTTGACAATTTTTACTGTCGGTGTGGCCAGCGGCCAGCGGGTTCAGTACATAATTGGTACATGAACAGAAGCCATAACTACAGATCGAAAAAGAGAGGTCTACAAAACCAAACCCTTAGTAAACCTAATCATCTCAATGAAGGTCATTTTAATAAATTAATTATCTAAGCTAAAAAAATGTTGAGTTAGTTTAAAGTCAATGTACATGTACCTACATGCGTAGTATATACTATAATATTCCATCGAAACTTTGAATTCTCACAGTTGCCAGCATAATGGGTAATGGAGGCTCATGTGGATCTAATAAAAACGAGAAAGGCAGCCGAGCAACGGTCGTACTCGGTGCTCAATTCGGAGACGAAGGAAAAGGAAAGGTAGTTGACTTACTGGCCTGTGAATCAGATGTCGTATGTCGCTTTCAAGGGGGCAGTAACGCAGGACACACAGTAGTTTTAAACGAAGAGAAATACGACTTTCACCTCCTTCCGTCCGGTGTCATCAATGACAAGTGTACATCCGTCATGGGCAATGGAATGGCCATTCACCTGCCCACCCTCTTTGCTGAAATTGAGAAGAACGAAAAGAAAGGTCTGCAAAACATCATGGATCGACTCATCATCTCAAACAGAGCTCACCTAGTCTTTGGCATACACCAGACGGTTGACCGTTTGCAGGAAGCAGAGAAAGGAAGTCATGCAATAGGAACGACTAAAAAAGGGATTGGCCCAGCATACGCTTCCAAAGCAAGCAGAACAGGCCTTCGCGTTGGGGATCTGATTGGCGACTTTGACATTTTTTCGAGGAAGTACAGGGATCTCGTGGCAGACTTCAAAAAGACTTTCTCTGGCGCCCCAGATTTAGAATTTGATATTGAGGCTGAACTCAACAATTACCGTGATTATGCGGAGAGGATTCGGAAAATGGTTAAGGACACTTCCGAGTTTGTATATAATGAATGCAAGGACAACAAAACGGTTCTCATAGAGGGTGCCAATGCCGCCATGCTGGACATTGATTTCGGAGTTTATCCCTACGTCACATCATCCAACTGCAGCATCGGAGGTGTTTGCACTGGTCTTGGTTTGCCCACAACTCATATCGGCCACATTTATGGAGTTCTGAAAGCATACATGACGCGAGTTGGAGATGGTCCTTTCCCTACTGAACTAACGGACGAGACTGGAGCATACTTGCAAAGAGTTGGTCGCGAAGTTGGAGTCACTACGGGACGAATTCGCCGGTGCGGATGGCTAGATTTAGTGATTATTCGATATACCCACCGAATCAGCAATTACTCCTCTTTGGTACTAACGAAACTGGACATTTTGGATGGGTTGTCGGAGATAAAGATTTGCACTGGGTATAAATTGAATGGGCAAGAGGTAACTTCATATCCTGCTGATGAGGAGTCTATTAAGAAAGTTGAAGTTTTCTATAAAGTGTTCCCCGGCTGGAGTAAAACCCCGATAACAAACATCCGAAAATGGGCCGATCTTCCTGACAATGCTAAAAAGTACGTGAAGTTTATTCAGAACGAACTCCAGATAAAGGTCACGTGGATTGGCGTTGGACCTGGGGAGAAACGACATGATACAAGTTCCATAAAAAAGAAGAAGTTTATGCAGTTTTTGGTAATTTGAAAATTAAAGAAGCTGATATGCTCCCAATCACACGCATTTGTTTGAGCATGGTTGTTTTTACGATGTTTTCCTTCTTTTTTGAATGGACGAAAGGACTGCCCTGCGTAGCAGCTTGTTTTTTTTACTAACTTTAGTGTATCGCGTCAACCGTCAGCATCATCATTAAATCACCCCACGACGACATGTCTCCTGGCCTTTTTACGACGTCTCTTCATTACTACATCCCTACTTTCTACCTGTGTCTGATTGGGTTCACACCCTCAAGTTTCGAGAGAAAAAAATGAACGTAAAAATACAAATAAATTCTGTAGCTGACAACGTGAATCCGCTGAATTGGGGAATCAACAGAGAAGCGGCCGAGGGAAGAGGAGGTGCGAGGTTATGGTGGCTATGTCATTACCACAGTTTACGTTTTCATTATCAGTGCGGAAAACAAGATTGTCGTCCTCTTCTCGTGTAATTTAAAGGTTGGGCATCATCGTATCGTAGAAATTAGAAAAGTGTACAGCAGACATTTCCAAGCCTTTGATTTGGTCGTTCAAAAGACGGCGAACGGAGTCTTTTTTAATGTTTTACTGCTTCTTTGTTTATATATTTTCATGAATGTTCCATTGCATTGTACAAGTTTTCCGGTTTGGATGAAAATGAAGGGTTTAAATAAATGGGAGCTTTTAAAAGTTGATTGCTTTTGCGTCGTGTCATGTCACTGTCCGTTTTCCTGGTAGACTTGGTTAATTATGGTGTACTTTCATTACAGTATCATCCTTTGATTTGCTTCCACTATATATACTTACAATTACACACTCCACTAGTATGTTATATAAGTTACAACACAAATGCAACGCATCTTGGATGACCTTGATAATCAAGCAATATATTTTCTACAATTTAAGCTATCGTCCACTATATACATCACCGGTAGTAAAATCCTGTGGCTAAACAGTATCAAGCTTTATGCATTGCCTTCTGGTGACAAACGCCGACGCAAGCAGGAAAGGGACCCTTCTCTTATTGTGTTGTTTCATTTTGCCTCCTATAATGCAGACAGATGTACAAGGGAAATCACGAAAAGAAGGATTATATGTAGAACGAAAGACGTCCCAGGCTCATCAGTCTTTCTTGGTATCTGTTTTCGATCACAACAATAATATTTAATAAATCTAGTAAGTGTACCTTCTTGTTATAAAAAGAGATAGGGATCATGTCTTATTTGCTTTTTTACTCTGATTTCAAACTGTCTTTGATGTATGCATACAGATTTTTTTCTGTCATGCCATTATCCTATCGCGCAACTGTCCCCAAAAAATGCTTTCCATTATAAGGACTGCTTCCAAGGGACATGGGGATAAAAAAAAGTTTTCGTTTCGGTCCTAACTAATCCGCAACTTGTCAAGCATAAATATAAATTATCTTTTGGGAAATGTACAATTTGGGGATGGGATTTGCTTGCTGGGGAGCCGAGACGAGACGAGCCGTACTGGAGGCGAGGATTTGTTGGTCGAGGATAATTGACGGAATTCTTCCAATCTTTTACTGTATCTTTCTTGCAACCATAAAATATCCTCTCCTCTGGAAATCCTGTTAGGCTAAGCTTGCTTCACTGTTGCGGAAAGACGGTGATTCCACGAGTACATATAGCCAATGCCTTCTATTCTCATCGATGGTGCATCTTCTCGATCCAGTGTCATATCTAATCCTGGACACATCTAGAATAAAGTGACATTTTCCATCTGGTTGTATACAGGAAATACTTTGGGATTGTCCCGTGAACGTTCTCAGAAAAAATAAGTAAAACGCGTTCGAAGGAAAAGTAACAGAGTAAGACAAAAATGATACTCCATTTTAGCCCTGATTGACTATTTCTTAAAATATGCATGCAATGCAGTATATACGTACCTATGTAGGTCCAAACTGTGCGGTGATGTTTCTTTTAAACTATGAAATGCTTCTAAAAATAGATTTGCTTTGGTATAAAAAGTTTCACTACCTATGTTAATTCCAGATTTCAAGAAAGAGGCATTTCGTTAATACTTTTTATGCATTTATACTACGCAATTAAAGCATATATATACATTCTATATACGTGTAATTAGGTACGATAATAATAATTGTATAAGCTAATAGCTACTAACTTCCCATTCTATCATATTCTGTGCATCAGCAGGAGAAACTTATTGCATCCGGTAAAAGGCTGAAGAAATCCAGGTAGTTTGATGGTGGCTCCAGTTGGTGGGCATGGTATGTCATATCTTTTAGACGGAATATTATGATGATCCATATCCTATTGTTACAGATTCTGAAGGATGATACGGGGTATCATCGGGTCTTAATCCAGTTGACCACATTTCCCATTGTTATTGTAATCCTTGGAGTTGTAGTGCGAGGGATATGAAAGAATTAGAAGGTGTCTTTCTGAACTGTACGCTTTGCAGATGGTTGAGAGTTGAGGGTACTCTGTGATGTCCCCTTTATTTACTCGCTCCCACGAAAATACACATCTCTTCATGCTCCAAGTGTAATTACGCCGGGTATGATGTATTGTAGTAGGCTAAACGAAATAAAAGATTGCTTTTTTATGTATCATCATGATCATCGTTGACAATGCTTTGCGCGTATTGAGAGTACATAAACTTGAACCAGGATTACAATTTGTTATGCATGACTACTTCTTTGTAAGAAGGGACTTATCTTCAACCACTGATCGTGAGTGTGGTAGAAAGATTGAAAAGGAGAAGGGCAAAGTTAGATCCCTTGCCCTTATGTCATTTTTTTAGTTTAGATGATGGGAGCATATCTAAAGGAGAAGGGCAAAGTTAGATCCCTTGCCCTTATGTCATTTATTTAGTTTAGATGATGGGAGCATATCGTATAGTTTTGTGATGAGCGTATATGCATACATACGATACGAGTCCAGTTCCAAATTTTCCTTCTCCAAAGTGGCCTCGAAAACTTCAAACCAAAGAACATTTACATAAAAATTCGTTGTTCTTGAAAATGTTCAGGGGAAGCGATGCGAAAGCTTGATTGAATTAATAAAATTATATCAACCTCAAAGAGTTCAAATATGAACGATTAACATGTATGTAGTTTTTATAAAAACTTCCATTTTGGTTATAATATATTTCTAGTTTTATAGTTATTATTTTGAATTTGTCTGTAATAGATGCGATTCCTATATTTACGGCAACGGCAGAGCAGGGCTATGAATTACTGCACTTAAAAAATGGCAGCATTTTTTCATGTTACACCGATTGATAAGGAACTAGGAATGAAAAAAGCGGATATCGTTTCTCCTATTACGTTACTGAAGATGAGTTCGAGTAAGGAATCGAATTTTTTAAAAAGCGGTCCTCTCAATAGTCCCAGATCGGATGGCAAGATTCTCTTGTCCTATTTTCCAGATCCAGGATGCGCTTTTCAGGACACACTTTCCCACTTCCATTGAATTCAAGCTTTTTAAACATTTCTATCCACGTGCTAGAAAAAAATACTCCACAAATGGGCATCAGAATAGATTTCCGGTAGCAGTTTTTATAGCTTTCTCTTTTTTCCATACTGGAAGAAAAATAAACAATTGTCCGAAACATAAACATGAATTTTTATGAATATTACCCAGGCTGTTATATTATTATAAGCTCTGCTCCCTCTCACACCCTGAATTTTTTCGGCAAAAATACACACAATGCACGTGCATTGTGCATCCCAGATATATTCCTCCAGAGGAAATCTCAGTTTTCAACTGCTCAACTAAACCAAATGCTCCCTAAAATACCCATAACACAAAAACTCCCCGTGTGTATATATGATCTAAAAATCTGGATCCGGTTCTGCTCGTCGAAATGTGTGCCCGTGCCACTCTCGTAAAAAATGTATCTAGGTGCTTCGTTTTTTCTAGTTTCTTGGGACAAATGGACAAGATGTTCATCATGAATCATAACATTCACAGATATATATTATTCCTCATTCCTCTCCGAACCCAAAGAATGTAATGGGGCTGCATCTTGAACAAGTTTTTTTTATTAAGAGGGAGATAATCTAACGTGCTACAATGCACACATGAAAAATGTTGAAGAATGTGAAAAAAATTCCTTATCGTATTATTCACATTCTATATTTAGGCATTTTTCCCCAGTTCCCTTGCGCTTAATGCCTGCTTAAGAAGTAAAGAAGACATTTGTCTTGCTTCAACTGTCTTGACATTTGAATGGCAAAGTGTGGCGGTGGTACAGGACGATCGTGGTGGCTCCTATGCACGCACAAATAATATATCCACAATGAGAAGCTGTATGCACTTCATTTCAATCAAGTCGAGAGAATAGACTCTGGTGAAGGGATTTTTAAAAAAGCTGACTTGTAAAATAGGCGACGAGTAATTTGTCTTTGTTATCCTCGGATGCAGTTGCATGTGATGACTCCGTTTTTCCCTTGTAGCCCTTTCTCCCATGTCTTCTTCTTCTTGACTGCCAAGAATCGGAAGGGCTCCTTGAGTTCCAAAAAAAAGAAAGATATTTTTTGAGCACTCTATTCTCCCTGATCTGCTGTTACAACACGGTACAAGCATTTCATGAGATGATTAAGTCATTTTAAAGACAAGTAATAAATTACGTCTTCCATCAAGTTCAGCCATCAGATGCGTCATGCTATCCTCCATTGTGGAAAAAAACAATGAGCATTATTGAACTACCACCACTACTGCGCTGCTGCGAGGAGAGCTTCATAGAATCATATAGACAGACAACAGCAGAATTAAGCAGAACGTTGTTGAAACTCGAGGTGAGATCGGGATCGATACACTTCAAACGATGAAGCGTCCGTGTCCAGCATCGATTTAATGTATGGGTTTCCTCTTCTTCTTCTTCTTCTTCTTCTTCTTCCTGTGTGTTATCTTTGTTAATGCCATATCATCACAATTACTTTGCTCTATTGCCACTACACACATGATGTGTACCTCGTCCGTCCGACTGAATATTTGATTACCATACATTATGTCAGTCTATCTAAATGCACTAGGAATAATGACAATATTTACCCAAATTATGTGTACTTACCGACATGGGCCCAACTCGTAATTGCGTAAAACTTGGGTGATTATTGAAAGTTGTGAGACGCCAATGGCATATATGTCATGTCATGTCAATATCGTAATTTTCTATCGATGATGGAACGAACGTCTCGAGAAAAGTAAATGAAGTAATTCCTTTTAAATTGCATATGCAGTTTCGTGGGAAAAATATTATTGATTCTTTGGATGAAAAATAGCATAATTTATGCTAATGATCTCGCTCCTTCTAACCAATGTCAAGGGCCCTTTGATTTTTTCCCCTCATCTTTCGTCTATTATGTAAATACCAGAATAAAAACAACGGTAGCATCAAAAGCGCCTGAAACTACGAGTAACTATAAGGAAGCAGGCATAAAAGCATATGCTGCTGTGTGCTTTCAGTTTTTTTCCTCATTCCTCTTATATTTTTTTTCAACTCCACGTAGAAATTAGTGGACCCCACACGTTTTCACCTCGCCTTCCCTTTTCCCCGTCATCGGTCGGATTGATGAAGATGACTCGTTTTCCACTTGTTGGTTCCAGAACTAACACCGTTTTTGATCCTCCTCTTTCACTCAAAACGAAGAAGGATTAGGATTGCATAAAATATCCCTAAAATGTGGTTATTTTATTTCTATTATTTAATTCTTATTACAATTATCCATGTGTGGTCTGCGTACATGCTCAGCTTCTGCTGAAAGCTAGTTACTCGTAGAAGTATTTTCGAAAAAAGTAGTTAGTAATCATAACTTGAAATCCGTATTAGTACACTAATACCTACATTATACTACTTGAACAGACTCATTTTGTATACATGCATGAGTTCCAGGTAAATTGTTTGTAATTCAGCAACCCAAGTACTCGATGAAGGTGTGTGCACAAGATGATATTGCTGTCTTGAGGAAAAAAAACATGCGTTCTCATTACTTTTCTAGAAATGACAACAGATGAGGAGAAGAGTTGGAGACGGACTAATTTCACGAAGCATCAGGATCGGGACGAAAATTGTAACAATAATTGCAAAGCTAAAATTGCACTAATAATCATCATAAACGTAGCAAAAAAGTAGCAAAGTCGCATCATGAGTTATATAACAAAAATATGTGCACGATTAAATAGGCTTGTTCGTTGTGCAATATTACTTACGTAAAAAAAGGGCTCTCGTTGGATTATGGGCCATGCCTCAAAGTGATTCGATTCGATGTCAGATGGTTTTACATGATTCAGATCATTTGCGTTTCCCATCAAACATTATTATAATATGCATTCATTTTTATAAACTGCGACAGCCACAAGAAGATCAACCATGTGTAGGGATGAATCAAGTGGATGAATGGAAGTGAACCTGCTGACGCTGACGATGCAGTCACGCAACAAGATAATAAATGGACGTTATTGCACCAAAGTGGAGTTCTCTCTGAAAGAAGACACGTACGTGGCTTCACCTGCTGCTGGTGCGGTGCCTCAAGTATGGTGCATTCGTGATCTTGACGGTTGGTTGTGATATTTCTAGAAGCACTTTCTTTCGGTCTTCATCATCAGTGACTGACAAAAGTGGCTCAGAAACGTCACCTGTGGCGAAACGATTTTTGGCCAAGTGGCCCGTGGATTCAAGAATTTTAAATATAAAGGAAATGCAAAAGGATGGATAAGCAACGTAAGAATTTACGACCGTGAGGGAATTTATAGTAGTACACCAGCTACACGACACGTTTGTGTCTGGTCTGGTAGGTGTAACAAAGAGTCAACCTCAAGGAAAGTTGTTAACTAACACGTGTGTTCTCGTAACAATAATCAGGCGAAAGAAAAATGTGAAAAAATAGTAATTTTTTCCAGCCTTTTACAAAAAAAAATCTTTCCGGCTACACAATAGAGTACAAGAAAGAGGATGCTCCAAATCGAAAATGCATTTGTATCTTTTAGGTCATCCACATTCATATATTATGCACTATTATGCAGTGCACTGCATGAAAATGGGGGATAGGTGGTAATATTTTGAGGTGGTGGTGCACGGTGGTGACCTGTGGGACACTTGCTTTCCTTGAGATATTACCTATGGGGCAAAGTGGAACGACGTTTATTTTGATGTAACTTAATAATATATAACCTACCTACTATATAGTACCTACCCCTCCTTGGGCCTTCCAGGATTTTTGAATTCATTAACTAGGTATCCTCCGTCCGTACTCCATTTACCCTTGTCAATCCTGCAAACTGGATTTTCGACTGCACAGAGAAAGAAAGCTAGGTTTAGTGAGGTTTTTTTTGCTTCTCTCCTCAAATGAATACAGATTTGTGTTTCTTGTAAAATGTAATGAATAATATTATGATTATGATGAACATTCAGGAAGTACCAATTTTGATGAAAATGGTTAAACCACAAATTCATGGATATGTAACAAACAACAAAGACGAAGGGCTTGTAAAAGTGTCTGTTCCAGAATGGAAAAACTGACAGGGATCTCACACCTCTCTCTAATTACCCATTATTATCTTTCTTTCTGGAAGGAAACAAGTAAAAAAAGCAATTGTTGCTCTGTTGTTTTGCTCACACTTATCGGGTGGGTACTGACTGGGTACGCGTACTTTAGGAATTCATGACAGTTAGTGGAAAACCAGACTTTTGGTAGCCTGGCTTAATGATACTACTGTTTTCAAGGTGGACTTGGGCACATCAAATAATGCTGCTGCTGCTGCTGATACATAAAACATGGGCTTTGACTTGACTGACACTGACAGTTAAATTTTCCCCTGTAACAGAGTAGGGTTTAATCTAATTATGTCCCGCAGGCAAATTAGATTTCGTAAACCAATTATCAATACCTGAGGTTTTCCTGGGAATTGCTTGTATTGCATATTTATATTTTAATTCCCTTGCTTTCCATTCCAGTGTATTATGAGTGGAAATGGGACGTAGAAAAAGATTAAAATTACAATTGGTAAACTATTACTTTTGGTCAGGAGTTAATTTAATTTTGTAGAAAATTATGCAATATCTACAGTCAAAATTAATTAAACACGAACTTTAAAATCAACAATTTGACAATGCTCATTTGATAGCACTTATCTGGTCAAATTACAAGTATTTTTCATTCGAAAAACCAACACCAATTTTGCTCTTCGACTTTTCACTGTCCTGACAGAATGAGTTCGGCAGCTCTGGCTCCAACCAACATGGCAGGCATATTCGTATTACCACTTGGAACAAATGGCATTACTGAAGCGTCTACTACTCGCAGATTCTGAACTCCGAAAACTCTGAAAATTGAAAGGTGAAGGTGACAAGGTTAGAAAAAAACGAGAAAAAACTCAAGCACTAAGGCTTGCGGTGTAGGTAAAACTTTGGCTTTGCTTATACTTTAATTTTGAGTCAACAACGGCAACTTCACTATTTGGTCCCATTCTGCAAGTCGATGTGGGGTGGAAATATGGGAATGTTCTTTGTTCAATCAAGCACCTCCAATAATCTCTAGTCTGAAATTCGATTCCTTTGCATGGCTCAAAGGCGTCAATGTTCTGGATACCAAGTTTTTGGAATGCGACAGAGTTCAGGAAGAGATCCATCATTATTTCGATTACTAAAAATAAAATCAATAACACGTCAGCAAAAAGTAGTTTTAAAAAAAAGCATTACGTTTCATGTTTCCGAATACTTACCATCAACCATTCTTTCAATATCGTCGGGATCTTCAAAGAAATTAGGATCAATTACTGGCTTGTCATTAGGATTACTGCTGGCCAGTTTAATAGTTCCATTCGAGTTTGGACGGACGTTTTCCAAGGAAAAGTAAATTTGCTCTGAACCATCGGATGGGGTATACATTTCGTGAATGTAAATGTGACAATCTGGGGCAGCCCGATCCGGATTTAAGTTACTGTTCAAGTAGCCCATCATTATTTGTGGGGCATAACCTTCCTCGTATGCAAAGCCATTCATTGGTCCTAAAAATTGCATAATATGTCCCATGTCATGTTTATGCTAATGAAAATTATAAAACATTTTACAACAACTACCCGTTCTGTTTACCCGTTCCATTCTGAATGAACTGCAAAACTGCTTCGGACGTGTTGTATTCTCCTCCCAACGTAGTGTTCAACCGGAATCCACCACTGTCTCCGAGAATGTCCATTCCAGGATGTTCTTGTAAATGTTTTCCAACCGGAAGATCAACTATTGTTGTGATCTACAACATAAATTTTTATTAATTTTGCGTTACAAACTGACACCATTCATACATCAAATGTTTGCATACGCCAATCTCATCCAGATGCTCCTTGGGCCCGATTCCGGATAACATGAGAATTTTCGGGCTTTCAACAACTCCTGCGGACAGAATTACTTCTTTGCTTGCTAAAGCAGTTCGAGTTACCCCGTGACGCTCATACGTTACTCCAACGGCTCTGTGAGATAGATCACCCAACTCAATTGTTTCAACCTGAAGCAATTAAACTGAATCAAACATCCGATTGAAAATTTTTATATTTTAATAAACTAATAATAATAATTAGCCCTTTAATGTTACCCTTGTAGCGTAAGCATATCTGTAAATGACAAGGTTGGTTCTGTTCAAAATGGGATCCAAAAATGCTTGATATGTTCCGCATCTTAAACCATCCTTGATATTGTAGTCAACTTTCCCAAAACCATAGGTAAAGTCTTCTCCTCCATTGAGATCGCCAACTGGAATCCCTTTCTCGCTCAGCGCTTCTTGGAACACTTCCACTCCTGGAATGTAGTCGATTGTCCCTACATACATTTCCCCACCAGTTCCATGATTAGCCCCAGATGTTTCTTCGTAAAAGCCGTGGTAGTCCTCAATTTTGTTAAAGGTATCCTTAACATTTTGCCAGCTCCAGCTTTGGTCTCCAGTAAATTCTGCCCATCGGTCATAATCCTGGAGGAATCAATTAAAAATGCGTAATGGATAACTAAAATTACCGAATCCCACACAAATATATATATTCATCTGCACGTTTATTACCTTAGGCTTGCACCTGTTGTAAACAAGACCATTAACAGAGCTGCTACCACCAAGTGCTTTACCTCGTGGCCAAATACAGTTCTGCAAATGAACACCAGTCAACAGATTCATTAGAGTCCAACCAAACCCCTACCCTTCAGTTTCCAAACCAAACCACTACGCTTTCGTTGTACTTTATTCTTACCCCTCCCATTAAATTGCAAGAGCGATTTTGCTTCACAGTGGTGTACCCCCAGTCCATAACCGAGTCCCAGTAAAACCTCTGAGCATAAGGAACCTCCAAAATTGGGTTTGGGTCTCCTCCAGCCTCCAGTAAAAGTACGCGATCTTGTCCCGACGCACTCAACCTATTTGCCACTATCGCACCTGCTGAGCCTCCACCGACAATGATGTAATCAAAAGTCTCTGGTTGGCCTCCAACCCCTTCTCCCTCTTTCCTCGCTTGACTTAGCGTTAAATCCGTGAGCCGTTGCGTTTTATCAAATATTTTAACTTGCTCCGGTATATCCACATCTCCCAAAAATAGCGCGGCTACGACCATGGGTATGGCGTAGCGCGTTAGAAAAGTCAGAGGAATTGTCATTTTTAACAGAAAATACTGGCTCGTGGGTGGGTACGTTATATTATATTCTTCTGGAAAACCACCAGACCACAACTGATCTTTACAATTCGGGTGGTCCTCTCATGGTCTTTTATTTGCCATGCATGTACGATGTACGCTATACTATTTCTACACTTACGACCTACACCTTTTTTTGCACAACTTGGTGTGCTTACCTTGTTAGATAAATATACCGGAATGTAGGGATTTTGGCAAAACGATAAAGTAAATCCTACGTGGACAACTTGAATGGCTAAAAAGCGAGTTGAGTTGAGCTACTGCTTTCTCGCGACAGAGTGACAGGTGATATGACCTTTATCAACACGTCCGTCCACGGAATTGCTAATTATGCACAATATATAACTACTCGTTATTTACATTGTCATAAAAATCCCCTCAAGTTGACTCGGTAGGTGTATTATACAATTTATATATATATACGAAGAGTTTTCATTCCGAGTCCGTTTCAATCTCCGTTCATCAAATGACTTTATTTATTATCACATGG
>JAANSN010002031.1:0-27367 GCA_036850665.1 Dicranocentrus wangi | reverse complement strand
GGAATGTTGTTGTGCGAAACTTATTGTTCGAGAGAGTTACCCAACCAGAAACGCATACTTGGCAGTGGCAGTGTGGAGGCAACCAACAGTAGTTTTTGTACTAACATGCTCAGCGTGTGCAATGTTTCTGCATTAAAAATCATCGCATTTGTTTTCCATTGAACTGGATTATGGTAGAATGGTCCTTACTCTGTGATTTACAGATTTACACAGGGAAATGTTTTCTTTTTATCATCATGTGTGTGTGTGTGTGTGTCTTTGAAACAAGTGCATTTCTGTCAGTAAAGACCGTTCTGTACAAGGCTTTCAACTTTGGCTTTATTTAATTGAGGATAAATGCCAAGCATCTATGTTACGAAACACTACATTTTTTTATCACGACATAAACGTGGAGCTACAATATGCAAAATGGAAAATGTGCAAGTGAATGCTTCAATTTACAATAGTATCACAATATTTTCCTTCTGAAATGTGTTTTTTCTTTAAAAAAAAAAGAACAAGATGTTGTAGGCGGGTTTGCATGAAGACGATGCATGTTTTTGGCATATCAATCACTGGCTAGCTGTTTATACTATTTGGCCGTATTCCTTCACTCTGCAAATGGATTTAGACTGGAATCATAATCCTCTTCTTCAAATGGATTCTTTGCAGGAGGAGCTTCCGGCTCTAGGAAAGGATTACTCGAGTCGTCATCCTCTTCGAAAGGATTTTTTACTTCTGGTTGCTTGGTTGACTGTTGAACCGCAGCGGATATACTTATCGGAGGTCTTCGCACAGGCATTTTTGGAGATTCTTGCTTAATGACTGAAGGTCCACCTCCCCCAGCCTGAACACGGGGGAAGGGTAAGTTGGTTAGCAGCTTTTGGTGGATTTATCGGAGATCTTCTGCCTTCAAATCCCGATCCAGATGCCATTGCAGGCGACCTCTTCATCGTTTCCAGCAATGATTCAATCGGCGCTGGATTGGAAACAGTGGGCGGTTTATCAGTATACGGGAGCGACCCCTCAAGTTGTCGAAGTCTGGCTTCCGAAGGGGCGTCTACAACGAAAACATCCGATATTATAAGACATATGTGGTGTACATTTGGAAAAGCATGTTATCTTTATCTGATCATATACCAGAGTATTTAGACATTCGAGAGAATATTCTTAAAACGCACAGGGTGGCTAATTACATACAACCATCGATCTATAATACAACTGGATCTATAATCTATAAATCTATAATCCTCCTAGCATACAACTGGAAATTTTTGCGGGTGTATAAATCACAAACTAGCAGTAACAAAGTAGCCAAGTAGCAACATCCTTCATTTGTGCAAAAAAGATCATGGATGGACGTAAAAAAATAGACAGTACATGGAGCACCTAGATTTTTCTGATATTATTGCAGGCTATGACAACTTGGTGGCTTTGAAATAAAATGGGCACATCCTAGTTGTGACGCCACCTTTACTCCCATGAGCATGCAGATGTTCGATTAGTATGAATGAAGCCATGTTTCTTGATCATATACCTGATTCAAATATATTTTTACTGGGTAGCCTCAGTTTTTCTATGCTTTTCTTAGGTGCCAGGATTTCTCTTGGTTTATGATGCTCATCCTTAAATATCCCTTTGCTGAAAGCTTCAGCGAGAACTGCAAAGGAATTTGACCTTGAAGTGGACAATTTTGCTGCAAAGTCAGCATCCAAAGCTGCTTTTGTTGGTTTCCTCTGTTGGACGTAATTATAAATCAGGATTAAAAATAAAAACTAAAACTCTGAGCTGTATTTGTGTATACGAAGTATTAAGAGTCAAACTAATAGCTTATTCTTCTTACATCTGCTCTCTCCGCCTCTAATAATTCCCGATTTTTCTGCCAACAAACTGGGCAGTCGCTTTCATTAGCAGCAAAGCTATCAAAACATCTGAAAATCGTAAAATATTTTGTCACTATCCTTTTAGGATATCACAATAAAATATAAAATGAAATGTAAACTTGTATCTTACTGTTGATGGAAGGAATGTTGGCAAAGGAAATGGACAGACGGCAAATCTAGTTTTTGTGAACATGCATTGCATCTAGTTCCTTGGAATAC
The DNA here is from genome assembly GCA_036850665.1 of Dicranocentrus wangi. Lineage (NCBI taxonomy): Eukaryota > Metazoa > Arthropoda > Collembola > Entomobryomorpha > Entomobryidae > Dicranocentrus > Dicranocentrus wangi. Next base: position 25,286 of record JAANSN010002031.1, on the reverse strand, counting down.
CAGTGGCCTGCGAATAAGAACAGGAGGTTGGATTACATCAGCGAGATAAACCAATAACCGTGTGTATGTATATGAAAAATAAAAACCACAATATAATTTCAGTCTTCCTACTTGGTACGCAGAGTTTCGTATATGCTCTCTTATGTCAGCTGTCTCAGCTTGCAGTTTTTTGCTGTCATCCTCGTACTCTTCAATTCCCTTCCTGTCTAGAACTTTGGAAAGGAAGTGACGTACACTGCCCAACTTTAGTCTTGTTTTACACAGTCGATCAATAATTGGCAATGGCTCCATTAAGTTCTTATCCAACAGCCTTTCCAAAATTTCTTCAACAATATCCTGCGGACAGTAGAATATCTGTTGTGACGAGGGATCCACTGGAGTGGTAATGAGGTAAAATGCATCCTTCCATAAACTGGGTTTGCTTTGAGCATACTTTTGACATGTTTCCAGAAATTTTGGCCACAGACTAGGATTAGAGGTTGCTTCAGCATGTCGAATAGCTAGCAAATCGTTATGAAGTCCTAGCTTTTCGTAAGCAATTATTTCTCCGGAGCTAAATCCAAACTTTGAAAAAAAAATTAGTTTAGATATATTTAGTAGCCGACATGACGCCTGAAATGATTGAGAAGCATCCGATCCAACTTACCATTTTACATGCAAACAATGCCCGTGCCCAATCCCATGATGGACAATCAGGTGCTTTCGACAGTAATGCCAGCAACTTTTCTTTAGTTGCAACGTCGATATCTTTGATTTTGGACCACTGGTCAAGGTATGCCTCCAAGAGGAGATTCATAAGAGGGCCGTCGGAGGTTTGGAAATCCTAATTACAACAAACCAACAATATTATTTACTTGCATTCTGAGTATCAAACACGAATTGATTGTTCATGAACACATTGCATTGACTCAAATAATATATACTACCTGGCAAATGTCTTCCAGCAGTGGAACCAAAACTTCTTTCTTGGAAATAAATAATTCTACCAATTCCCGCTTGGCAGGTGATTGACTTAATAAGGATACAATTTTCTTCCAGCTGTCTACACGAAAATTATGACAAAAAACGAAATGTGAGTACCTATAGTATCTTGACACTGCAGTCGATAAGATTTAGAAACTAAGCTTTCTTTACCTGGAGATTTCGGATCGACATGTCCAACTAGTTGCACTAATGAGCTTCCATATTTACGTAGTATTTCCTAACCAAAACTTCTTTCTTGGAAATAAATAATTCTACCAATTCCCGCTTGGCAGGTGATTGACTTAATAAGGATACAATTTTCTTCCAGCTGTCTACACGACGATTATGACAAAAAAACGAAATGTGAGTACCCAGTGTCTTGACACTGCAGTCGATAAGATTGAGAAACTAAACTTTCTTTACCTGGAGATTTTGGATCGACATGTCCAACTAGTTGCACTAGTGAGCTTCCATATTTACGTAGTATTTCCTCTGCCCTTTCAGTCTGAACAATTTTTTCAAGAATGTTATACAGATCTTCCTTACAAGGATCTCGCTACATCTTCCAGTAATATTTGTAGTGCGCACCCGTACAATTCATGTTTATTTGCTAATTGATACGCCTGCTTAGACATTCCCCCTTTTCTGAAAACTTTTATGGCTGTTTCTGGATCGAGAAAATTGCATGATGGATCCTAAAACGAATGAATTTGTGGTGTTGTTAGTTTGAAAGCTTATAATTATACAAGCTTATACAAACACGAACGTAGACAAATATCAGGATTCAATATTTAGTTCATTATGTTCATACAGTACGAATACGAATAAAAATCATCATATATTTAAAATATTAAAATATCATCTTATTTACAACCAGGCTTGGTGTACCTTCATGTAGTGTTTCAATCTTATCATTTTGCTTCAATTTTGTTAAGCAATTTAACAGTAAAGTGGTCATGTCCTGCGTTGCAATTCCAGATTTATGGACCACTTCAAGGTATTCCAACAAGTTGAGGACTCGCGATGCATCCATGTACTATTTTTATTCGATTAAAGTTGAAATATCCTGAACGAATTTCATTTCACAAAATCATTATATTATGGACAAAATTGCGTACCTTCCGGACAACATATGATGCCTCCAATTTACCAACTGTTTTGCAATACTGTCGAATCGCTCCATCCAGATCGCCTTTATAGTACAAATGGTCCCCATATTGTCGGTAAATATCTGCCATTCCCTCCGCGTCGAAGTTATTGCATTTAGCAACCTGCCAAGTGACAAGTTTTTGTTAGTACCGTGTTTGCTACTATTTAAAAAACCAAATTCTAATCCGAAAATTACCTTAATGGCTAGGTCATAATGATTCTTCTTGTAAAAGACGGTCATTTTAGTTTGCAAGTCTCTTTCTTTTAACTGCCAGAATGATCCGTCTGATGTTAGGAGAAACAAGCAACCCCATTCACTGGCAGCTACTTTTATTGGTTCCGGGCTTAAAATCGTTGAGGAAAAGGCAACAAACTTGTTTGCACAATCGAAAATTGTGAGATGATAGCTAGACATAATGTACATACAAATTGCAGGGTCAATAAGGAATGTGTCGCAAACTGGGGAGTTTTAAGTTTTTAATTGCAGTACCTTTCAACGGACGCTAAAGCAATGATTAACAAGTATCCCCGGAAGTAATATAACAAATGTTTCTCTCCGTCGAACCCGTAACAAGGCCCACGACCTTCATGAGTGTAACAATAAACAGCCTAAATTGACCGAACCAAACGTTAAATTACAATTATTTTTTTGTATAAATATAAACAGCAACAGTCTTTTGTTAAAGTTTTAATCCCTTACATCGCTTCGCCCAACAATGAAGTGATCTTCTGAGGACCCTTCAGCATAACAGCTGCAATGAAGCTCGCCTCCAACTCTATCCCCTTGAAACTACGCATAAATTGAAATTAGGATGATTAAAACTTTATAATTAATTAGTACTTATTTATTCTTTCGGTCAAGTTTTTAAACATACATTCACATCTCTGTCTTTATTAGTAACGTCGAAAGGAGTGACTGCGTTTCTTGAAGCTGAAAACAGAATTATTGACCTATCCATTGTTTTGAAGGCCAACCCAGTAACAGATCCATGTTCTCCTTCACGTTGAAGAATTTTCGGCTTAATACTACGGCCTCGAATTAGTTCACCTCGGTACAATTGAATTTCTCCGTCTTCATAACCCACTGCCAGAAGCGTCAAATTTTCGTGAACAGCAAAACATGTTGGAGGCTTCACACGACTTAACTTGATTACGCTATAAAAAATAATAATAATAACACGAGTTTAAAAGACAATATAGCCATCTCTTCACACCGCATGATTATAAATTAAATTAAGCAGCCTCACCTTTTGAGACTCAAGCGACTCCTCATTGGATCCTGTTCCACTAACGATGCGTCCCATACTTTCAAAGAATACGCTGCAGGCTCGTCTTCCTAATAGTTCATACAAATTTAATTTTATGCTCAATCATAATCTGTTCACAGCAGCTAGTATTCTATTATTCAATATCTTGAGAACGTACTCCGAGGGAAAACAAATATGCTGATTGTCTGCATTGATAAATCTGGGAAATCCCTTTCAAATGAGCTTCAGCCACAGTTTTTGCCGATAATTGTCGCGATATAGCGTGTATTGCCCCGTCAGAATCGCCCAAGTATATATACCCCCTCCCACTCGTCCCACATCTCACCGACGCGCCCTAGTAAAAAGTCGAAAACAACGAGCATTTAATTAGACAAAATTGAAAAACGAAATATATATGCCATATTGTGAATACAATCACAAATTGCGAAATATAAAAGGATTCAATATTTAGTTCATTATATGTTCATACAGTACGAATACGAATAAAAAATCATCATTTTACTCAAAAAAGCTGAAATAATACCAGTACCCCTCATCTTAATATCATCCTCTTACCTTTAGAGTTTCTTGAACACTGATGTCAACATCTATCTTCTCCAGGTCAAAAAACTGGAAGCGCCGACACTACAGCACCACCAAAGAAAACACACAACAATTACATGATTTATTAATTATTGTGAAACACAAGTGCAACTCACCCAGCCATGCTTACTACAATCAGTATAGCGAGGAAATTTTATTAATTAAACTCCCACCAATACCAACCACCCAACCACCACCACAACAACCCAAATGGACAAAATGTGTTTTGTATGTATACCTGAAACAACGTCATCTCATCTGATACCACTACTAGGAGCCCTCCCCACTGGATTAAAACTTGTTGGTTGGACCACTGCCTTTCCTTTTCCTTGCTTGGTGATATTATTAGTAGTTAATTAAACTCGTTAACGATCCGGAAACCAATAAGTTTGCGATTTATCCGACAGTTTTTTCCCAAGTATGTATCTCCATAATAAAAGGTGGAGGAGAAGCAGTATAGTATAGTTGATAGTATAGTATAACTATTAGGATATTGTTATTATTTTGTTGATGCCTTTGTGACATGTAGTACTTTATGGAACTGCACACTAGTGCACACATCTGTGCTCTCCCTGATTCTGTATTCTGTCTGATGCTCTGATGATGTGAACCTGAAAGCGTATGTATCCTCTTGTGTTTTTGGACATAGTGAGTAAGTATGTAGCTGAGCTAATATACGTACCTCCCAAGTGTGTTTTAGGCTTTTTTTTATGGTGCATGGTGCATGGTTTTTACACCACATTCATTCATTCACACGTTCGTAAGTACTTTCATCCAATTCTCGCGACCTCTTCTACCTAAATACCACGGTCAGAAATCAGAATTATGATCAAATGATCATCATGATCAACCTGTTTCAATGAGTTAAACTGAACTGATGATATATATATGTACATTTCACATATAACATTAATACTATTACTGTATGTAATAATGTACTGTCAAGTCAAGTATCAGTCCCTTTTCCATTCTACTCTCCAGCTTCTGCCTGTCGAAATCGAAATACATATACCGAAATATTGAGAGCGTATGACAATTTATACGACAAATCTCGTTCTCGTTACATATCAGCAAAATTATAGTATTTGTGGCATTGCTTTATAAATCTATGAATATTGTACGTATTTATAAATTCGTTTCGTAAATGTAAATACACATTCGCCGAAAATATATAAATAAATAACTTAAAATGCATTAAAATTCCTGTTTAAAATGCAAGACTGTAGATCTGCCCTCCCAGGTTATATGATGGGTTCATGTAGTTTAATCAGCGTTTCTGGTAACTCCTTTACCTTGTATAGATACCGAATTTTAAAAGCTGCTACTCAAAGTATACTTACATACAATGTTGGATAATTTGTAGCAGTTGGATAATCAATACAAAAAAATAAATCTGCGTAGCTGAAAATCAAGTCAATTCATTAATAAAAACTTTATATACTTATATTCATAAAATTGTACGATAGTATCATATCGTATATACAATAGTGATTAATATTTTTGTAATGAGCTGAGTCGAGTTGGGTCTGGGCTACCCAATACATGATTGCAATAAAATAAGACTGCTCAAGAAAACATTAGGTTTTTGCAAACTGCCAATTAATGTTTTGTCTACGACAACTGAATGCTGCCATCAAATGTTTTGGGTGTCCATTAAGAAAACGCAATTGTCATCTTTTAACCTTGCTGTGATAACATTAACAAACTCTTCATAAATTGGTGGGAAGGCCATTATGTTTTCCGGTTTCTTGGCCAGCCAAAACCATACTAAACTCAATTAAAAGTACACAGCAAAAATCGTAAAAGATTCCGACTAGACCCTGAGCTCTCGTAATGAAGTCGACTGCTTTTGATCCTTCGTCAAGGGACAGGATTGTAGAGTGTCTGTTGTAAAAATGAGTTTTCATTTGACCACGACGAAACAACTGGAAACCTGTCTCTACAATCTGAATCATCACAATTGCCAACGGGAAGGAATGCATGGGATGGTTACTGACACCCAGCAGTTGCTTTGCTCTTTCCTGATATGTCCTAGAGAAATACCTAAAACAAAACCATATAGAATAGTAGCACATGTATACTTAGAATTTTAAGAATAAAATAATAAATTATAACGTACAATATAAAATTTAGTCCGAGCTCTCCAGATCCTCGAAAATCTGTTGACGGATCATTTCCTTGAAATCCAAGATACTGCCACTGCCTGCTTTTCCTTCCACTAAGTTCCTCCGGGTGCATAATATTTTTCCAGATCTCCAATAGCTTAATTTAAATAATTTACGAAAAACAATTTAACTAATCGTTTATCTGAGATTTCGTTCATGTATCCCGCAGTCATTATTCTTCAGCTATATACGGTTTTGATAGTACCTTCGTTTCATGTGTTTTATTCTCCCCGTCGTACCGTATTGCTCGCGTAGTTTCTAGTTTCACCCGCAAATCTTCATATGAATACATCATTTCCAGACAATCTGACAATTTAGGTACAAATCTAAAAGAAGGAATAATAACATAAGCAGTTGCATAAACAACGTAGGAGATAAACAATTAAATGTCCAAGAAATACCCTGTGTGACACTTTATGTTAACCCTCTTTGTGTTAGCAATAGCATGAGCAGCCGCACTCACTTCAACCCTCCGCAAGTTTCTGGTGTCAAAATAACCTATTTCCACTTTCAGAGCGAGATTTTTCATTGCTTGGGCCACAACTTCACTACGAGATCTCTTCAGCGAGGTCTCTGCAAGGATTCCAATAAAAACACATTAACAACACCCTTGACGCACCACATCAGACTTTTTTTTAACATTTTAAATCATATAGATACCACGACAGTCACATACCCACTAGCCGAATCCTTCTGAAGCCTGGAAGTTCCCCATCGATGACCCTTTGAAGCTGACATAAATGTGTTAAATGGCGGAGTAGCCACTTGCCAAACCCATAACTGTTCACCTTCACTGTCTTCCATAACCACGGGATAGAGTGGTATAAAATATAAATAAATCTCGAAATCAGGTTGGTAATTCTGTGGACGGCATATCGGGAGGCGGTAATTGCTACACTATAAAGCATGATGATGATGGCCTCCTTCCCACCAAGTTACTTAGGCTTTCGATTAAATTTCCCCCTTGAAAACAGTCTCCTCGTTGAAAATATTTCCTCCAAGTCGGACGGAAGAATTCAATTCAAATCGTCACCAATGAAGCGAATCATTTATGCTTAGAAAAGTCGAAAGAACCCATATACGAAGTTTGACCGAAACACTGCGATTCAGCTGTATAATTAGTGACCCAAAGTCGGGTCACAAAGGAAGTTGTTTATTTTCCAAAATCACTCATGTCGAGCGCACATGTTCATGTCATTTCCAAAGGGTAAGCTTCCATGGTGGTTATGCAAGTTGGATATAGTATATTTTTTATATCTACACTGTTATGTTGTGGTTTGGCTCGTGACTCACGACGACGGACGGGCTTTCTCCTCTCCTGCTTCCAACATGGAGTTTGTCCAACTCTTTCTTTTCCTTCAAATGAATGCAATGCAAATCCAAGTTCCAACCAAACACAAACTCACACGGAGAATGACATTACTACAACTACGATAGAAGAAACACGTACAAAGAAAAAAAACGCATTACACGTGTACGAACATAATAATAATATACATATGAAAATCCCCTTTCTACTCCAACTCCCTCCAGATCCATGTTATATAATATCTTATCTTATCATTTCGCTTACCTTCTTCACACCTCAAGTACTCCAGATTCCCAGAGACTCCTCCAAAACTTCCCTCCCAACTCAACTCAAAAATTAATTTTATAATAGCTAACTTTTAATATATTATACGACGATAATCAAGTTAAAAACTTATCAATATGCACACACCTGCAATGCATATGGATGAAATGAAATGATATTTTAGCCTCAATTTTTCATCATAATAATAATCATAATGCATAATACGAATGAAATGACCAATTTACATAGTTTTAGTAGCATAAAGTGAAGCCTATCCTTTGTACTATTATGATCTCGTGAAAGTTTCGTGAATCGTGAAGAATTAACTGAGCGTCCCTGTATAGTCGTATGCCATATCTATATCTATACTTAACTACTAATAATTGTAAATGAATTGAAACTACAAAATCATTTTTTACTTCTGTAGAATTAAAGGATATTGAACGACGAACGATGAGATTTTTTGAGTTTCTTTGCTGGAACCCTAACAAGCCATATGTCAATCGAAAGGGAATTTAAAAAGAAGTTTAACGGCATGCCTAATATTGACCCAACATTTTTGCTTGCATCCTAAAATGAGCAAACTATGCAAATAAAGTTCAAAGGGTTTTGGTTCACGCATTTCACCCTACCCTGACCCTAGCAAGTTATACCTACCAGACCAGATACACGGAAATATGGATGCTGTAGCAGCATTGGCTTTAACAAGGTTTAGGTTAGGGATCCCATGCTGCTGTGGCATAAAATGCAATTAATTGGTGCTAGAAATCTCATCGGTGCAGGCGAAACCCCAACGGAGCAAATCTGACCTCAAATAAACATATTTACAGAAACGAAACATTTTATTCAAGATATTTTTTCCATACTATAAAGAATATACTTATATATATACTCTTAATTAATTGTAATTGTAAGTCTAACTGATTTGAGACGTGAGTAATTAGGTTGAGCTAATGAATTACCAGTGAATTGCTTTGATATACTATATTATATAGTCCCCTAATGATCGTAATCGTAGGAAGGCGCTCCAGGCTCACCGGGAATCAGGTTATCTTCTTCCAGTTGCGCTTTCCTCGCAGCATGAGCAGCGGCGATGTACTCTTCTTCGCAGGACGTACCAGCACTAAATAAATATGTTACTAAATTATTATTTTTAATTAAGTACGTTAATAATTACTAAATGTACCAAAGAGTGAGTATGTAACCTGTTCCAAATGTGATATGATACTAAAGCCTGCAGCAAAAGTAGCCCCAATATGAATATTGCAAGCATAGCCAATCTAAACTCGCGCCCCTTCAAGAAGTAAAATATCAACATGCTTAAAATATGGAAGGTAACCGGATTTAAATTAATTTCTCTCCTATCGCTTTTTGTTATAAATCTCGCTGGTACCGGAGGTTCCCGAGTAAACAAACGTTTAACTGGAGGTGGCAAGTAAGAGCGGCGTGGGAGGAGTTTCAACTTCTTGTCCGTCTTTCTCATATTCCATTCCATGATGCAGTAGCAGGCCACCACGAACACAACCCACAGGATCACCGAGTAGGCCACATTACAGGAAAAGCCACTTTGGTCCACCCATGCCATTGCAAACATTGACATTACTGGAAACATTTAACGCAAAACTAAAATTTTTTTTTTTTTTAAATTCGATGTATTTGTTCAAAATTAATTTAGGTAAAAGTAAGTCCGTCCGTACCTGCACACAGGTTGTTGAGCGTTCCAATGAACCAATGCATGAATATTTGCCGCATGCGCTTTTTCGGATCTGCAACTCGGAAAAATCCCGTGATGATTTCCATGTAAAATACAAACATGGAAATGGCTCCGAAAATTATGTGAATTTGCAAATTATCGTTGTATACTAATTCGTTTTGCTGAAAATATAAAGAGCAAGGTTTTATAATGACAAGAAAGAACACAACTACCTATTTACACTCCCGTTTTCTATGCTATACTCCACCTTTTTCCGAGCGATTGAAGTGATGGCCCCGATGTTAAAGAGACAGGCTGCAATTAGGGTGACCACGTGCCACATGAACCACCAGTACTCTTGGAAGCAAAATATCATCACAAAGGTTTCCTTGTAGTAGCGTGCCACAAAGCATCCAATGGGCGTTAGAAACATGTACGCAATGGCCATGTGACTGGCGTGAATCAGGCGTCCGTGCAAACGGGCCGGGTCTGCAGTCCGGTTTTCCGGTGGTAAAGTACTTGCAAGGGCCGGGCATGGGCAGCGAATCCCTTGATTTCGCCTTTTATCTTCCAGGAATTGGAGCAGGGTTTGCGGTTTCCTGTCCCCAAGTACGCTTTTGACATTGTCGTTGACCACAATCGTCCGTGGTAATTCTCTACATTTCAAGTCTGCCCCGTTGTAGTCTGGTGCGTGTTGACCGAAAAACTGGAGCGCGTTATCCTTAATGAAGAAAGCTATGCGGAAGAGTTATAATGGCGTATTTTGGATTACATACATTTTTGAAAATGTAAAACTGGAATGATGTTATTTGATAGCTAAAAGTATCGCGAACGCCATATAGATGCGGTATAGCCGCTTCTCGAAGGAACCCTGATTTCTTCTAGGACAGCTGCAAAACGAGCATCCTGCATGTTATCATGGGAGGGAACGTGGAACTTGCGGAATGTGTGTTCCACCATATTTTCCGCATCAAATAGAGGAACATGACAGTCCACTTCCTCGCCCCTGTCATTTTATGGATATAAACCAATAAAATTCACAGACATATAGATACATATATTTAGCGAATTAACCTACCTCTCCACCCGCTGCTCCAAATACTTCAAATCAACAAAGTCCGGGGCTCCAAGGGAGCTGCGTGTTGTTTGAATAATATTATATTGTGCTGTCCACCCAAATAAGAATAGAGTTGGCAATTCTGGTGGGTTAGTGGGCGAGTAAGTTCTTTCCATGTATCCCGGATATACCGTTTCCACATCTTCAAAAATTAGCGTTCTAGGGAGGGATTTAAAAAGACTCACTGCAATTTTCTGTAAGATTCTTTAAATATTATGGTGATGAGTGATGATGTCCAATGGATCATTATCTGTACATACTGGATGAATAGTCGTGACACGTAGTTGCAAGTGCTGTGTCCAAAGGACCACGTTGCGTGAACCTCCCGAACACCTTCAAGCCTTGCCGTTTGCGGACCATCCCGAGGGTCAGCCTGCGCAGTGCTTTGTGTGCCTGATCCTGGTCCTGCATGACCAGTACAGTATCGACCTGGATCCGCGTCAAAAACGAACATACCAGGATGCTGAACATAACGTAATTTACATTAACACAAATACTATATGAATAAAAAAACTGTAAAAATAGAAGAAAAAACAAATGTTGGGGTAATTACACTTGAAGCAAATGGAGGGGTGTAGCTGCAAGGCAAGGCGTTCCTATTGAACGCAAAACGACGACATAATATTTCAGAATATTATTTGATTTAACATTTTGCTCTTGAGCTTGACAAGTGATCATGCCGGTTACCTTCTATCCCCGTAATACACGTCGTGAGAGTATTTGTAGCAAGTTTGGTGGCAAGGTATCGGCATATTAAAGTCCCCAACCGGCCATCCATCCTGGTCCTTGACCATAATCAACACGGCTGATATTCTCCCCTTGATATTATTCGGCTTTTCATCCGGCTGATGGAGGGTCTTATGTCGCTCCAGCTGATCCTTTCCGAGAGCAACGCTCATATTCGCAAAGATGCGAAAGTGGAGAAAGTTTTGTAGCAACTCCCCTTTCACTGACACTCCGGTGACTTCGAGGAAGTACGGGTTTGCACTCTTGGGCTCCGGCATTGGTGGGCTGAATTGACTTATGGGTCTGCTCAAGTTGAAAAACTTGTCGTTTCCAAAGTTGGGGTCGACCCAGGGGAGATCGTCGTAGGGTTGATAAGACTGAGCCTTGTGTTTCACCAAGTGGTCGATTATCGCCCAGTGGGGGTTATTCCCAACAGAATGCTTCTGGGATGGCGTTGGGGGGTTCTTGTAGCATGGGACCGGAGCGGGCAGAGCTGGAGCGTAGACCGGTGGTGGAGGCGAGCCAGGTGGGAATGGAGGTCCTGGCGGGGGCGGATCAGCATTCCGCATGTCGGTCAGAAAACAAAAATCATCGATGCTATTTGTTCTCCGTCTTGCTTCCCCTTGTTGATAGAAATTGCCAAGCTTTAGAAGAGTGATCAGACAGAATATATCCGTTTTAAGTTAGCTCTGCTGGGCTGGGATTACAGTTTCGTCGACGATATAATAATAATTATTATGAAATGCAAATTTTTTTTTACCTTGGCTAGTGGAATGGTTCGAAAAGCGTATTTGTTTGTTGCACACTCACTGGGACTGGTCCAGCTAGCTGTTGGAGGCGTTTTCATTTGGCGTAAGTTTTCGCATCTTTGTGTTTGTCCGTTTGTTCCAGGGGCAGGTAGGAGGGAGGAGAAGGCGATGATGATGAGTAGGATGAAACCCTGGTGCTGCTGGCTTGAAGCCACTAGCTCATATTTCATTTTAACAGTGAGTTTTGCAATCTGCTAAAAACTCTACGAGATAGACATTGTTTCCGGTTCGGCAACAATTTAAACAAAGGAAGTCGCGTGGAAAAGTGTATTTCGGTGAAACGGAAAGTCTTCAATAAACAAAATTATCTCTTTCAATTTCTATTTCTGAATGCCACTATTTCATGCAACGATTTTGTAAGCGTATAAAACACGTTTTTCCTTCAGTTACACCATGGCACCTGCTGAATCTATAATGATAATTAAACAGGTTGCTGGTGATGTTTCTTTGACGGATAGTTAGTATCGATGTATGCATGCTTTTCCCTCTCGTATTGCAGTTGTGCTTTATTTGGGCTTTCCCCTTTTGCATAGCGGGAGAAAAATGATGAATGAGATATGAATTGAATTACTATATATAGGATCAGTTTTGGTAGGTCATAAATATATATTCGGATCTAGCATAGACTTAAAAAAAGTCAATGAATCTCGTTGAACCAGTTCCAAATTCCAAATAAAGTAGTGGAGGAAATGTCATTTCCAACGTAGTTCCAAACAAGTAGTTGAGTCTAATTTAACTTTTATTATTATCATTTGAATGATATTGCATTTGTTTTCATATAATACAGTACTACTATAGATGATAAAACACAAAAGTAAGGATGAAGTACAAATAGTAAAATTACTAATAAAAATACAATACTTCTCGTTGATAATCATGACCAATGACCATACTCAAAGTATAGGTTCATATATCCCTACAGGACAAGCATCCCAAAGCAAATGGCAAACTGGATCAAGATGTACAAATACAAGAATACTTTTCTGAATCTTGAATTCTATAGAAAATAGGTCAGAGAGAATTGGTTACAAAAGGACTTGGCAAAAAAGAACAAGGACATAATATATTGTGTTATAATAAGGACCAAGAAGTGGCTTTCGTTTCGTACCGGAGGTATGATATCATCAAATCGAATTTCAATGATAGGAATATGCGATCTCTTTGGTCGGATTCCCAACTTTGAATCCACGGAACAGATGTGCATCTAGTGAAAACGAAAATGTTCAGCCAGTCAACTTTCTGAATGAATATTGATTACCCATGTCACAAAGATATAAGATAAGCCCCAGGGACGGGCGGTTTACCTACCGTCATGATGCCCATAGCAGCTAAACAAATCGCGCTGGCAATGTAACTTATCAATCGTGTCCATCTTGATATCCCAGGGGCAAAAGCCATTGAAGCAACTGCAATGCAACGCATGAAAAGATGAATAAATTGCTTTACAAATAAATAATTATTAACGTCCTGTTTTCTTTCCTTTGTGAACAGTACTGTCGACTTACTGGCAAGAGCCCATCCAAGGTAGCCACTCAGCGCGTGAATGTAAAACATCATAACCTGAAGAATCTGCATTTTATGGCGGAACCAGCCTAAAAATAACAGAAATTCCCGTGTTACAGATTCATTAGCGTGGAAGGAGGTAAGCTTTGCTCGACAATAATTCTTCCTGTTATTATTATTATTATTACTATTACTACCTGTAATAATTCCAGAGGAAATCCCAACTAGAGCCCCATACCCGAGTGCAATGTGTGCATCGATTTCCTTGAAGGACGGAAATGTATATCCAATATATGCTATAACTGACGCCATTGCCGCGAATCCAACATGAATCTGTCCACCCAATCCGGCAATAAAGTATCAAAAGTCAAATTGTGTCACACCTCGTTAAATAGTTAAGTTACGGCATGTGATCTTGATGGAATAACAACTTACAACAAGCCATATTCTCCACCCTTTCACGTGGCGCTCGTGCAAGGTCTCCTTGTAAAACCTGGCCACATTCAGGCTGACCGGGTTAAAGAAGAAGAAGGCGTATATCATGAGTATCCCGTGCTCAGTCCTTTTGAAAAGGGGTAGCTCAGTGCTTGGCAGCGTGGTGGCTTCCTCAGTTACCCGTTTGCACGGGTCGCAATGGGAGAATGGGAAGGATCGGTCTCCACCGGGCCCTGCGTTCTCCACCTGGGAGTCGTAGTGGAGATCCCCAGCCGCGTCACTACTCCCCTGGCACTGATAGCGCCCTTGCCACTCGGGACAGATTTTGTGGGGCTGACGCTTTGTTTTCCCGTATATTTTTTGAAAGATCGTTCCCGGATAGCGGCGAGTGCACTGGACGTCAAATTCGCCTTCAAAGCGAACTCGGGTTTTAGACGTTGCATCTTCCGGGATCACGTCTGGCCCGTGACATTCCATTTCGTTGGGTTCTAGAGGAGGAGCCGTAGGAGAGCCCGGGGGGTGCGGGGGAGGTGGCTGGGCGAGCGCGTCATTTCTCGTCTTTTCCTCCCAACTACAAAAATATTATATTATATTCCATAATCAATCCCGTCAGTACAATACAATCCGTGCGGCGACAAATGTTGCTTTTCAATATTAATTTCCCCCTTTTTACCTCATGCACTCTTTTGGATCGTAAGGTATAAATTGTCGAAAGCAAACGCGGGGTCGTCCTCGGTCTCCGATTGTAATGGGCGCGGGTAGCGGATAACATTCCGGGATTATTGGGGTTCTAAATAAAATTATCAAAAAGCATCACGGTATTTTATTGATTACTGTTTGAAACTAATGTTTGAGATAAAAAGGACTTCTGTTTTTCTTATCACGGCAAGGCAGGCTGGATAATGTTGTCATCAGCTCCAATATGTGGGCTCAAGAATTTATGAGGTTCCTCCAGCTTTGTAAACGGCTCCTTGTTCACGTTGAAATCGTAAGGTCCAAACTTCTTCACTGTGAACGCTACCGTGTCAAAGTCGATCACCATTAGCACCCTAAAAAAGGCAAAGTTGTACGGGTGAAAAATTGGAGGATGTGGAGGTGACCCTCCATAATTAAAGATGATAAATGACAAGGACGTTATTATAAATGATAAAATATCAAACCAGAATTCCACGAGTCGCGCCGACGTGCAAGGAAGATTAGCCCACTTGTAATTCCAATGGAGTTCCTTTTGATAGTCGTACTCTTCGTTGGTGTCGTTCCTCAGTTTGAAGTGGTACATGGCGACAGTGGAATGCTAGCGAGTAAAATATAGGTTCGGAGTTCGGATTGGAAGACACAGGCAGAGGCATATTATATTATTTTCATTAAGATTCTAAATACCATTGGCGCTATATCCGGTCGACTAATGCATCCCACGATTCTCGAGAATTCAAAAAACTGGCAGGTGTCCTTGCACGTGAATTCGTCATCCGTGTCGAACGCTCCGAATGGGAAGCCAAGCCCAAAAGTGGAATGCACTCCTTGGATCATCAGGCCTTGGAATGGTTGTGCAGTCGGGGCCTTCGGCTTGAATTGAACGTGAAGCCGGTTGAGAAAGTGTCCATTGACTCCATATCCTTTGGGCATTTTGGAGCACGTGATTCCGGAAAAGGTTAGCTCGTAGTCTTCCCAGGGGTCCTTCCCGCCAGTGTACGGTGTCAATCTTTCTTTGTTCGATAGGGCCCACTCTTGCTCGTTCTTGAAGTTGCGATCCAACACAAACTTGAACTGGCTCAGGGGCCACTCGTGCAATCTGTACTCTCCTGAATTCAAGCGAAAAAAGAAGAAAAATTATTGCAAAGCTATAAAGAGTTGAAAAGAAATTATTTTGTAGTGTTTTCAGGATCAAAGTAAGCGTTATCACTTGCCTTTGCCGACAATGCACCAGTTTAGTAGCCGGTACAAATATACTTGGGTGGTGCTCTTTATTTCAGAGACATTATGCGTGGCTTCAGAAATACTGGCGGATATTACTACCAAGATCAACAGTATCGCTGGATATTTCAGTGGGAGGAGCAGCATTTTGCGGTGGAATAGAATATTATGCGTATTCTTTTAGAGGTAAGGTTATTGTGACGAAAATGACCCGGTACAGGTATCGGCAACCAAACGCTTTCAATATATGCAGCAAGCATGCACATGCACTGTCACTGGCATGCATGCATGCAGCTTTTAATAAAAATGTTTGAATTCCAACGTCACTTTTGAATTGGCGAATTACTGCTGCGCATGCAAAGCAAACCTAGTGACAACAAAGCGGAGAGAGCGGAGCATAATATATTGTAAGTTTCCATAACATTTTTGGAACATGTGATTCATGAGTACTTTGAGTACGGGGGTGCATCAGGTGTCAGGGGGTTCCCAAGAGCTAAAGCCAAAGCGAATTGGACTCGATATGACCTTGACTAGTCATGATATGATGCACATCCCAACCTCCCCACCTAAATGGTCATTCGAAAAAGCGCACCATAATTATGCCCTACAAGCGATTAGCCCTTGTACGCCATATACGCTGATCTAAAAGATCGCGTCTAGCCATTTGATTTTCATGAATCAACGAGTCTTGAAATGGTCTTGAATGAAATCATTAAGTATTTACAAATAAATCAATCAAGTCGAATCAATCATTTTAGCTATGCTAGGCGCATCATCGAGTCATTATCGCGTTTAAACAAACGAAACCAGTTTTGCATAAAAACCAACAAATAAAACGTTAGGTTTAGACGAGGAAATATCCTGCAAAGCACTTCATATATTCTACTTGCGTAGCAGGGTAGTAGTGAGTCCATCTCTCTCAATATTAATAAAAAATAAGCTTCTTGCATTTTTTGTGACAGTTTTACATGCCGACTATATATACCGAATATTTATAGTGTGACGAGACGACTCTGACTCGCTCGACTGACGAATTTATGCCATTTTATGCAGTCGTTCACAAGCACCAGCTTATGTATTCACCATCTAATGCCTTCACCTGCATCTAATGTAAAGGGAAAGATGAAATACGTAAGACTAGCTGCTGGATATCAATTTGAGCAAAACAATATAATCCTCAAAGAAAAAAATCTGATCCGGTTTCTTTACATCATATACCCATCATCACCTTATTAAAAACCTTTCATCACTTCATCCCAGCTTCGCCACATTTAGTTTCATAAAAGACTTCAAGCTGGCATGTTGTTCGCTCGTATCTAGAAACAGTGTAAAAATGAAAATTCCACTCATTTTGAAACTTGTTTTTGTCATCATTTCCTTTTACCTTGGCTGTGCGGTGGGAATAAGCCCTCAGCGAAGGAATTCGTTCCGTTCCTCGCTCAGCACAAGTCGTAACGGTACAACATTTTACACATTTTCCTACTGAATTTCCAGATGACATTAACTATCAATCAAAGTTACAAAACACCTTTCCTCGAAATTATTGTACAGATATCCGATACAGAAGCAAAATCATCCGATTTAACAACGAGGATTCCGAACCGTTACTTCCAGTACCAACTTTTCCAACGAGACTCGCTACCCCAGTAGTGCCTCCAATTTACGCAAAAACTGAAGCTCCTTCTCCCACAGTAGTAGCAAAACCCAAAAGTCCCTCCAAGTCAGCAGCCCTTGTTAAACCTAAACCGAGCTCCACTACTAGCCCTCCCACTCCTACGACAAACAATGTAAAGGTGAGTCCCACATTTTCAACAACTACTGCTAAACCAGCCACGGCAGAACCAACTACAAAGAAGAGCACAGCCAAGCTACCACCCTCAACTACTACAGCCACGGTCACGGTGGAACCCGTTTTTGAAGGACATGTGTACGCCCCTTTCAGGAAAATGAAGGCATATAATGGCACTCAAGGAAGGAGCGCGTCAAACACGTGAACAAAGTGTGAAATCCTTTTATTTCAATGAAATATTCATAACGTACTACTGTGTTACATTGAGCGATTTGCTTAATACCTTTGTATGCAAAGGAGTTTGT
Source organism: Dicranocentrus wangi (assembly GCA_036850665.1). NCBI lineage: Eukaryota > Metazoa > Arthropoda > Collembola > Entomobryomorpha > Entomobryidae > Dicranocentrus > Dicranocentrus wangi. The sequence continues at coordinate 7,295 of JAANSN010002031.1, read as the reverse complement.
GGTTTTTAATTAAATATTTAAAAATTACGCATTAAAATAGAGTCTCCTTCTGGCTCACATAACGTTCAATTTTCAAAATTCCAATCAATTTCTTCATCAGCTGCCTTGCCTTCTTCACCATCACTGTCAGCGTCACTGGCATTTTCGGCAAAGTTTCCGTCAGTTTGGAGGAGTGGTCCACCACCTTCCCCTGCAGAATCGCATATCAGGTGCGTGAAGTAATACTCCGCGTAGTCGGCAAGAGTGTCCTTGTAGCGCTCATTCTCCTTTAACTCGTCAAAATTCCTTCAAAAAATATAAGCACTTATAAACTTACTACACAACTGCCGTCCTGTCCAATTCATATTACTATAGATATGTTATTGTGCTTGGCACTCTGGAATACGGCTGTACTTACTTGAGCAGAAAGTCCATAATGACTGGAGTTGCAGATGGCTCCAACGCCAAGTCTTGAGACAGGCTAACAGCCACCACGAAAGATTCCACGGACAGGTTTTCCAAAACCTGGGCTTGTATTTTGGAGACCAAAAGATCCATTCCTAAAAAATGGGCAGTTTTCAAAAGGAGGAGCACTCTGCTCTCATTCTTGGAGCAAGTGACTTCCTCCGTGTAGCAGAAACTGCATATTTCCCGTATTATGCCTTTGTCCGTGCAGTAGTCGGATATATCAAATGGTCGGGATTTTGATGACTCCCCGATGAAATAGTCCGCAAATATTTGGGAGTAGCCTGGGAATGAATAAATTGGGAAAAGTAGGAATTGGGTGATATATTGCAACTGACAAGGGTTTTTGACAAGGAATTAAGGCACATTGTTTTTTTTACGCGACAATCGTCTAGTGTCCACTGGAATTGGAGCTCCACTTCCAGTACTGAGTAGTCCATCAAGCACCACTTCTGGCAAGTCTCCTCCCTGCTGCTTGTTTGCGGTTTTCAGTTCGGGTGATGATGGTGCTGGAACAGTAGCGTCAAGTTTTGGCTCAAGCGGAGGAGGGGCAGCAGGGTGTAGGATTTGCCGTCTCAATTGAAGTCTCGGGCACAAAGATGGCCAGGCTGGCAACAAATCGAAATTTCCCCTCCTCCCCATTCACAAGGCGGTACATTTCAATGAATCTATCCAACCCGAAGCATGGGGTTTGTAGGGTATAGGCGTTTAGCGCACATCCTATATGGGGTAGATAAAACATGTTTTTACATTATAACATTAACACTTTTAACATTAAATCTAGCCCAATCTGTAAAATATTTTACTTGTGTAATTATCTTTATACCCTTTGAATAGGTTTGGACCGAGTTGAAGCAGGGCAACAGGCTAAATGATGCCGTTACATGCACACATGGGGCATCCGACTTTACTTAAACGTAAATAGATTGAGAGGAACTTTGTTCCGGTGTGATCCACGAAATTGGGCTTCAAAAGTATTTGCCTGGAGCAGAAAGAAATTCATTGAACATGAATCCATAAATTCTCAAGTAGCAACAGTTTTTTTTTCATTTCCTTGCTGGAACAATCAAATACATACCATTCACAGTTGGAATAGACGGAAGTAAAGACTGCAGACTCAATGAAGGCTTTATTAGGGCTCAATTTCAAATCAGTTTCCAACCCAAAGCGACGGTATTCCACTGCCATCTGTTCAATTACACAGGATTTTAGTTTTTCTTTTTTTTGTTTTTACTAAAGATGGACATTTAGTTTAAATTGTAGGGAAATATCGTATGAAAACTTTTGATTCATTTTCATTATCTCACCACCGTAGATGACCTCAGGGCTACCTTCCCGGTGGCATTGCGTTTGCCGAAGCAAGCCATAATACTACGATAGGGGAGTGAGATTATTGGATTTAGTGGGCACAATAAGTCTGATGATGAGAACTTTGAGTTCGATTTGAGCACAAGGCACACTTTACAATTTTACGTACTCGCAAACCGGAAATTCCGAAAACTTCCTTGGTGCACGCATAGGTTTGAAAATTCGGGACAATTTGTCTTTATTCTCATTTGTCTCCTCATCTCATTTAACTAACATTATATCATAGAATAAGAAGAATATTAATTTGAAGCTCCCTGCATTATATAGAGTTTTATGTGGCCCACAGTTGCGTTGGTGGCAAATTACTTGATGGTAATAAAGGCATGCTGCTTCCTTGACTGTGTGGGTGGTCTGGGTCACGTCTGGGTGGTGGACGGACATGGGATTGTAATTATTGTAAGTTTCATCGTTTAAACTGAATCTCAATCTCAGAGCTTTCCCCAAACCTACGTGGATTACACGCCAAAAGCTATACATACCAATGTACAGCTTTTTCCTCATTTCATCACACAATAGACAAGATTTTCCTAAAATGCCTTTGCTTCTTCAATCAAATTCAAAACTACAATAATATGACATATATCATGCATAGCAAAACACATTTCTCGATTTTATGCAATAATTATTATTCTATCTATTCAACGATCTTTATGCTCGGTCGGGCGTTCGTGAGCTTTTTCCCACATCGATTTAACATGTAAACCGAATTCTACCTCGTCGTCACTTCCCCGTCATCCGTGATTGGAATTTATTATAATTGTTAATTGCAGATCCGTAGGAAAAAAAAACATTACAAAGATAGCAGTAATTATAGATTACAATCCAATCATTTGTATTTTACAAGTAACGCAATCATTCAACTCACGCGTTAAATTATTCATATTTAATCACTGAGTGGAGGAAAAGTAAAAATTACGGATAGGGTCCACTAGGTTGGCTATAGTGGCTATACGCAGCAGATGAAGGAGTTGGGGCTGGGACACCGGGAGCTGGTTCTAAAAATGAATGATCAGAAAACAAATCCGCAATTAAGTAAGATCCTNGGCTATAGTGGCTATACGCAGCAGATGAAGGAGTTGGGGCTGGGACACCGGGAGCTGGTTCTAAAAATGAATGATCAGAAAACAAATCCGCAATTAAGGAAGATCCTCTCATCCTTTAACAGCTAGCTGGCTTATTATATATATTTTATTATATTATGTATCTCTTACGAGTATAAACTTGGCCTCGGTAAGCGTTAGCGGTTCGACGAGGCCGGACCGCCAACAAGTAGTACGCAATACCACCAGCAATACAGCAACAGAGGACGAGTACTATAGGGACAACAATTAGAGTGATTGTTATACTTCTCTCGAATTTCTTCTGGAGCTCGTCACGTTCCCTGAAATAGTAGTTTAACAGTACGTTCATTTACATCTCCCACAACAAGGCCAACTACAAATTAATTAATACAGATCACAAACTTGTCATGATTATCATTCTTGGTTCCTTTGTTACAGCAGCCTGATGGGCCAGTTACTTCAATGCAACGGTAAAACTCCTCATCACGAAATCCAAAACAGGATTCACTGTCGAAAAATTAAAAACTCGGTTTGCTTGTTTTATCCCAATTGTTATATTATTGAATTAGTGGATTTATCTATTATTTTTTTTCCTTTAAAATACGGGGGCACAATACTACCCACCCACAGAATTTCTTATCTGCATCAGCACAATCCGCAACCGCAGCCTTTGCTGGAGACCACAGGACTGCGATATTGATGAAGATGAGTATGATTGAGAGTAGCATAACTCGGGAAACTCCTTGCCAGCATTGCAAAACCATTCTTGGTCGAAAAACCTTTGGCGGTGGATAATATTAATTGGTGAAAGCGTGTGTAATCAAAACACAAAGCGCAAAAAAAAATCCACAGTCAGTGTCATCTAACCGTCAGAGATAATAAGGCAGTAAGTAGGCCGTGGGTGGGCAATAAAAATTAGAGTAGGAAATTTCTTCCCTGGTCTCCATGGACGAGTTTTGGAAAAATTAGAAAGCAAAGATATTGCAGGGAAAAGACTTTCCCTCAGCATAACTTGGCAATAGCGACAGTCGTCCCCTGGTCCCCTCCATAGCCCGGAGTCCGGAGTCACCTGCTCCATCCGGAACTCACAAATCACAAATTGAAAAGGTCATCATTCATCATCATGGACGACGACAACGATAATATCATAATCGAAACGCTTATCAAGCTAAGGATTCTCCGTCCCGACCTCACCCGATCCCGCTACGATCTATCCACCTTTGTCGGGCGATACAAACACTTTTTTGGAATATGCGATTTGGAATTTGTAAGAGTGAATTTTTAACCCGTTAATTTTAAGGGATGGNTCTTTTTGTAAGAGTGAATTTTTAACCCGTTAATTTTAAGGGATGGGTAGTTTTGTCAAGCTGAGTATTTCATTCATTACGCATCAAAGGCTTAGTTCTGATGCTGTTACTCCACGTGTTCAATTCTGCACATCAATTTTTCCAATAAAAACTACCAGCATACCCATTTTTTCAAAAATGGGCAGCACCTTGTTATAAATATTGGTGCTAGTAATTAGGATAGGATACTGTGAATACAGTGTTGGACAGCCACTAAGCACGTCGGTAGGCAAGGCAGTAGGGGTTTAGTTAGACGTGGCCTTTTATTCCATGATCATGAATGAATGATATGATTACGAAGTTCCGCTGTGTATCTGATTCTTGTACCTAAACCTTTTTATCTGGTTCCCAACCAGATTTTCCAGAAATATTCTAGAAGTCACCTGAAAATAAGGGACAAACCCTTACTTTAATTTGACCTTGCATGTCCGTGTATCTGAAACTACATTGGTTTTTTCATGCATTCCATATTCCATAATATCATGGATTTATGGACCTCATTTAAGCAATCACAAAACATCAGTGAAAACGTAAAGACAACAATTTAAAAAAAAGTTTAGTCAAAGACACTCGTTTAATCAAAACACGTTTTGTACCTTCACATTGTACTTTGTTTTCATGCTTCTCTCGGTTGGTTACTTTTAATTAAAATCATTTATTATATTCTGACAGCGAAAATCTGTGTTGCCTTCCTTCTAACAGATCATTCAAAAAAGGTTGTTTCGGATACATATTCCACTCCAGTCCAAAGCCAGCATTGATTAAAAGCTCTGCAACATCGATGTATTTGCCATCCTCTAACTTCATGTACAAATTTAGCATACATGCTTCGTCCTGAACGCTGTACCATGGTGGTGAAGCTCTAGAAAATGGTAAAATAAGCAAAATTAACATGAGGAATGAGCAATACAACACGATAGTTTAGAAGACAGAATGTATGGTTGAAGTGAATATGCACCAATTTTCCATTGCATATGGTGATTTTGTTTAAGGAATTTTGTCATTCCCTATTCTCCACCAAGATGATCAGTGGATATGGATAATACGCTGCATGTGTTTTGATTTGTAAAATGCGAATAACATTAAAGAGTTTCTCTTTCGATTCATAACGCAGCAGAATGCAAAGTTTCAAAAACTTCATTCCCCAAAGCTACGCAACTGGTAAATACCCTTCCCGGATGTGTATTTGCTTTATCTAGTATGTATTTTCAAACCATGTCATTACTTACGTTCGCACGACCTCCGCAATTACGTATCGATCTAGTACAAGTTGCTTAAAATTTTCAATCGCTGCAGTACTCCATGTTCCTAGAATTGGACTTATTCCAAAAAGTTTACATTTGTAGGCCTAAACATAAACAGCAAATGCAAATTAGAATCAGAAGAAGACCCAAACTAGGTGCCCATATTCAATCACCAATGCCTAATTTTCAGAAAATGTCCTACCATCGGACTGAGAGAAGTACAAAATTCCAAGGGAAGAGGCAACACATGCAGGGAATTTTTAATACATTTTATTCCGAAATCCAATAATTGTAATTCCACGTCAACTGGACTGAAAAGATCCACGTCATCGTCACTGCACATTACAGCATCGCTCAAAACTTTAGCCCTATACCAGGCTTTGGAACCTTGCGGTGTGGACATTTGTACTGCTACTAATTCGCCAGTTAAATATTCGGTTCGCGTCCTGCTGTGGCCCTTGGTTGGGTTGGTTGACAAACTCTCAAAATGGGTCTGCATTTTAGACTGCAGACTTTCCAGCATGTCAAAAGTAAAGTTCTGTTCTGAAAATATGAAACACCCGAATTCCGAAAGCGTCCTTCAAAATGCAGTATATGTATTTATAACGACTATAACGACAAATAATAGTTGTTATTAACTGTAACAAAAACTAACCATCTACATCCACGTGGGCATTACACAAACATTTCCATCCAAGTTCTGGGACGACATAAAAGTTCCAAGGGTCAAACGCAGTGACAATGACAACTTTAGAAATACAATCATTAGCTGGGAGCATTGCGATTGGGAGGCATGTCACGGTATTTGTTACTTCCGTTTTTGACACGCAAGCCTCATTAAGTTTGGGAAGTTCTGGAAACAGGAATCATATTATAAGAGTTCTGTCCTTGCTTGCCTCTCAAGTATATCACAAATGCTGGACGCTAGGTGTTTAGGTAAATACCTCTAAGCGCATTACGGCTATAAGGCACATGCTTGTATCCACATGAAGTCCCTTTGTAGCATCCACCTCCTGGGATTTTATCATCATTAAAGGGACACAGTACATCTTTCTTATCCAGATCACCCACTCCCACCAATCTGTCCCTTATCCTGGGATCATTTGTATTTAGCAAAGAATCTGACATTTCTTTCATGGGATTCCACCCGGGATAATGGTGGTGGTGGTGATCCGCGCCTGAACCTGAATGGGTTGAGCTGGAAGGGGAAATGTCCGAGGTACATTGGGATTGCTGAGGTGGTGGTGTTGATGTTGATGCATGTAAATTGGTGGACGGTGGTGGAGCCTTGGCTCCACTATTCTCCGTTGGATTCCCAGTTTCTTGCTTAGTTTCGGGTTTTCCATTACCTCCGCCTCGACTCCGCCTATTCCTACCCATCGCAATTCTTTAAAACAAAAAGAATACTATCGAAGCTCTCTACTTTCTCGTATTTGCATGTAGGCACATCTCATCTAGGACATTTAAGTCGACACATTTAAGGATGGGGATTGGAATGAGTCGTAGTCGCGAACATTTTCACATCATCACATAATGCTTACGGAGGACATAAATACTGAAGTGTCAAGGTCTTGGGTCAAGTAAGTGTCACACACACTAAACAACATTTAACATGGATTGCGCATGGTCAAACTATATTATTAAACCATTTGGCGACTTATTGTGTCCAGAAAATGCTCGTGTCTAGTCTCTTACTTACTTTTACTATATACCAGGTTAAAACATCCACAGGCACACAGTGCGCGTGCACAGCACAAACAGCAAGTTAAATACCAAACCAAAATGTTACATATTTACAAAAATGGCTATTCATCAGCCCAAAACTCTAAGTC